>ML806740.1:154827-176715 GCA_009831015.1 Picea engelmannii
TCACCATCAGACAAATCTCCATACTTTCTCAACTATTTCTACTCATCCTTCCTCCCTAACTTACTTCCATCTCCATTCCTATCCTTCCTCTACTGGACTATCTTGGAGTGTCAACTATATTGACCTAACTCCAAATAGAACCCATAAGCGGAAGTGTCACTATCTCGACCAAACTTCCCCAGCAGGCAACTGACAGTCATCATCACACATCTTGGGGACCATGAGCTAACACCGTCCTCCCATGACTTCAGGTTTCGGAGGATACACGGTGGGAAATGCCTCCACCCCTCCTAATCATAACTAAGGTCCACACCCTACAATGGAATATCCAGTGGCACCGTGTTGTTGGGGGTTTTGTCATTGTTTATTCGGTTTTGGGTAGTGTCATCACCTGAAATCCTGCACTGGTCCACATATCATAGAAATGCATCCAAACCAATATAATTTCACATACAATATTCATACCATAATGTTTCTTGGCTAGTGGTCATGATATCCACTTTCATCATCATTATCTCTTGGCTATTTCATAGCCCATAACCTACAGATTAGTCTGTAACACAAACTCATACATTTCTATGCATTATCATCATGTAATTGCATACCATCATTATTTCAATTCGGTATCCTTGTACCAACAACTTAACATCAACATTTTCAAGTTAGAAATAGATCCCATAATATCCCATTATTCAATTTCGACACCCATTCATAAGATTATCATTTACCAAAATAGATTGCATCATATCCAACATCATTCTAATAGCATTTAAACCTTCATAGGATTCACATTCACACATTATGTCACATCATGTCCATCATCATTAATAAAACTTAATCATTCATAAATTTACATTCACATAGTAGATCGCATTATATCCATCATCATCATTATCATTTAAACATTCATAAAAGTTCATACATTTTAAAGTTTAAGTGTACCATTTAATAGTTCCACTGTGAATAGAAAATAAAGTATATAGGCATCAGGTAATCATGTCTGTCTAAGTCAAAAAGGTGGTGTTACATACACCCAACCTTTGAGGAACATATTCTCGAGGTGGTCAAAAAAGTGAGGGATAGTCTCGTCGTAGTGTCTCGACGTCTTCCCAAGTAGCAGATCCTGGACGATACTTGTCCCACTGGACTTTAGCTTGGTCTACCAGACGGTTCCTGAGCTTTCGGAATCTACGGTCCAATATGCGTAATGGTTCTACCGTGAGAGTTCCCACGTCCGATACCTACAATTCCTTCCAATTTAGTTTATGTGATTCATCAACAACATAATGACGTAAAACAAATACATGAAAAACATTATAAGTTTTATGCAAGTGGGGTGGCAGTACGAGACGATAGGCAACGGGTCCAATTTTCTCTTGGATTCTGAACAATCCTATAAATCGAGGTGACAACTTTGTTCCCTTCCCTAACCGTATGGTACTCTTATTAGGCCTGATATGAATGAAATCCTGGTCTCCCACTTCATAACTTTTGTCGGTCCTGTGTGCATCCACATAGCTTTTCTGCCTATCCTGTGCTTCCTTTAGTCTTTGCCTAATCTGAATCACTTGTTCCTCCATCTCTTGAATCAATTCTGGCCCAACTGTTACTCGGTCTTCTAGTCTATCCCAACTCAATGGTGTTCTGCATGGCCTTCCATACAGATCTTCGTAGGGTGGCATTCTGATGGAGCCATGAAAACTGTTATTCTAGGCAAACTCTACCAAAGGTAGGTATTTCTCCCACTGGGTTTGATTATCCATGACATACATCATGAGCATGTCTTCCATGACTTGATTTACTCTCTTGGTTTTCCCATCTATCTCAGGATGATAAGTTGTGCTTAAGTTCAACTGAGTCCCCAACGCTGACTGCAAACTTATCCAAAACCTAGAAGTGAATCTAGAGTCCCTATCTGAAATGATCTTCTTAGGTATCCCATGCAAATGGATAACCTCATTTACAAACACACGTGCCACGTTAGTGACATCGTAAGTGTCTCTAACCAAAATAAAATGAGCACTCTTGGTTAACTTATCTACTATCACAAGAATGGCATTGTGTCTATGAGATGTGAGCAACAACCCCACAACAAAATCCATAGAAATGACTTCCCATTTGGACATAGGAACATCATGTGGTTGTAGGAGGCTTGTCGGGTGATGGTGGTCGGATTTCACTTATTGACATTCTAGGCACTTGGCAGCAAAATGGACTACATCACGCTTCATGCCTACCCAGAAGAAGAGATTCCTCATGTCTTCATACATTTTCTTCACACCCGGATGTGCACAATAAAGTTATCTATGGGCTTCCTTCAGTATGATGCTTTGAATATCCCCATTTTCAGGGATGTACATCCTTCCTTGATATCTTAACTGTCCATCTTCTTCCATACTATATCCTTCATATTTTGGATCTAACTGCCTCCCGCTCTGGAGGTTTGAAGTAGCCTTTAAATACCAACTGTCTCCTTGGAGTTGTGTCAACACATGTTCCCTCAGATTGACCTTTAAGGGTACCAAGGAGAAGATATGTGGTCTCCTACTCAAGGCATCTACGGCCACATTTTCCTTTCCCTTGATGTACGAAATACCAAAATCGTACTCACTCATAAACTCACTCCATCGCCTTTGCCTAGCATTTAGATCCCTTTGAGTGAAGAGATGTTTTAAACTTTGATGGTCCATTTTGAGCTCAAAGTTTCACCCCACAAGATAGTGCATCCAAAGTTTCAGAGCTAGCATTACAACTGCCAACTCTAAATCATGAGTTGCATATAGCTCTTCATGTTTCTTCAACTTCCTTGACGCATAAGCTATCACTCCTCCATCCTGCATTAGCACGGCCCCCAACCCTTGCTTCAAGGCATCCGTGCAGACTGTGAATTCCTTTTCCATATCTAACACTTGTAGAATTGGTGCACTAGTTACTAACCTCTTAAGCTTAATGAATGCACTATCACACTCTTCTGTCCATTCATACCTGACCCCCTTGCTCTGCATGGTGGTGATGGGTTTCACTATTTTGGAGAATCCTTCCACAAATCTCTGGTAATAACCTGCTAAACCCATGAATCTTCTCACCTTATGGGCATTTTTCGGCACTGGCCACTCCATAATGGCCTTTACCTTTTCTGGGTCCACAGAGATTCCGTCGCCGGAAATGATATGACCTAAATAATGAATTTATTTCTGGAAGAAGGAACACTTTGAAAACTTCCCATACAATTTTTTCTCCCTAAAGCAGAACAACACTACTCGTGAGTGTTCCTCGTGTTCTCTTTTGTTCTTTGAATAGATGAGAATGTCATCTAGAAAGACTTGTACAAAATGATCCAAGTACTTCTATAATATGTCATTCATGAGGCTCATGAATACTGTTGGAGCATTGGTCAATCCGAAAGGTACTACGACAAACTCGTAATGTCCAAACCGAGTTCGAAAGGCATTTTTTGGGATATCGCCTTCCTTAATCCTTAACTGATGATACCCGGATTGTAAATTGATCTTTGAGAATACCGTCGCTCCTTTCATCTGATCAAAGAGGTCATCTATTTGTGGCATTGGGTACCTATTTTTCACTGTAGCACGGTTCAAGTCCCTATAGTCTATACACAGTCGTAAGGATCCATCCTTCTTCTTTACAAAAATGACACTGGGCCTTATTATCCCTAAGTCCAGTAACTCTTTCAACTGCATTTGCAATTCACAAAGTTCCAGCACTGTCATTCGATACGGAGTTTTGGAAATTGGTTATGCACCAGGTTTTATCTCAATAGTAAAATCAAGCTCCCTCTCAGGAGGTAACTCGTTCGGGAAAACATCCTTAAATTATGACAATACTAGGTACTGATCCAATGAGGGTCCCTTCCTTTCGTTCACTGCTTCCACTACATATAGTTGACACCCTTGTCTCAAGCATCGCTTAACCTTCATAGTTGAGATAAAGCGTAATGACACTTTTCTCTGTACACCCTGGATCTCTACTGGTCTTCCCTCATTGTCGACACAAAGCACCCTCTTTGCGAAACAATCTACCAAAGCTCTGTGAGTTGCTAACCAATCCATTCCAATGATTAGGTCATATTCCCTAAGAGCAGTGATGTATACCTTCAACCTGGTAGTACACACTCCCAGGTCTACTATGCAATTATCAATGCTAGGTCCTACCACTTATTTTTCCCCGGAAGCCATCTTGACTTGTTTAAAGTCATCGTGCTCGTAGACTGCCAACCCACTCTTTTCTAATGCAGAAGGTGAAATGAAACTATTTGTCGCACCAGAATCAAATAAAATCTTAACATTGATATGATTTAGCGTACCTGATGACTCCACCACCATGGATTGATGTTCGGCTTGGCGATTATTAACCACTACATAAATCTGGTGGCTGCTACTTTCTCTCCCCATCGGTGCCTTTCCTTCTCTATGCACGAACCTTGATTGTAACTCTGGGCAGTCACACTGGTTATGGGGTCCTTCGCACCCACAACAGGTAACATGAGATTAAACCTGTCCACTGTTATGTGACTATCTCTAAAATGAGTTCCTTCCCCTGGAACCCCTGCCCCTACTAGTTGTTCCTTGAGATGGTCGTGGACCTGTCTACGTCGTTTGTGATGAACGAGATGTTGCACTCGCTGCCATTGAAATACCTACAATTACTGTCCTTGGTGCAACTCTGTTACCATATGGAGGTGGCCTTGAGCCCCCTCCCCTGGGAAATGTCCTAGGGGACTTCCCCACGAATCGAGGATGATGCGGAAAGATCGGTCTTGTACCTCTGGTTAAGTTCATGTGTTCCTCCGCATAACACGCATTTTCCACTGCTTCCGCTACTAAAGATGGTTTCCACATCCGCACCATAGCTCTTATCTCAGGGTTCAATCCATAGATGAAGCACTCTGCCTGCCATTGGTCATTATCCATATATGAAACATATTTGACCAATTCCATAAATCTGATCTCATATTCTTCTACAGTTTTGTTTCCCTGTACTAAGGCATGAAATGCCCCTACCTGTTGTTCCTCATAGTACGTTGGCAGATATTTCCTTCGAAACCTCTCCTCGAAAAGTTCCCAAGATACTGTGTCTGGGGTAAGATGCAGTTGTATTTCTAGGTTGCCCCACCAATTTAGGGCATTGTCTCTTAACTGAAAAATTGTGATCTTTTCCTTTGAGTTGGACACATAGTCCCTTAAGGAAAAACACCTTGTCATGCCTTCCAACCATGCTTCTGTGCGTTCACTAGTGTGACCCCCGACAAACTCTGGAAGTTTGATCTTATGCAATTCTCGAGTGATGTCTTCGGGCGGAGGTCCTCCCCCTGAATCCATTAATGCTTCTGGATTACCCGTTCCAAACGGTGGGGGTTCCACTTCGGTCCCTGCTGGTTGTCGCCCCTTTAAAGTTTCATTTATGGCCTCCAATGAGTGCAGTATGAAAGCTAGTTCGGGTGATGGTGGCAACGGTGCTGGCAGTGTTGGCGGTGCCTGCGACGATGCTCCCTTGCCTCGATTCCCTCGAGTCCTGACCATCTTGTATGATTTAACCTGCATCAACCAAAGTTGTCAGGGTGAGTTCAAGGACGTTTCAAATTGGCGCTACTTAAACTAGAAACAGGGTTAGGCGTAAGTTTTTCTTTACTTGTCTGTAAACAGACATTACTCTCTTTAGGGGATTGGCTGGGTTAGGATTAAGCGTCTAAGCTTGATTTCTTCGCCTATGAAAACTATTGACTCCCTTGCCCGGTATCTATGCTAGCCTTGCGCCATACTCACCAATTCCTCTAGCTTACTCTCCTAGTGTGTATGTCGCCTCCTTCCTGCTTGTCCTAGTCTAAGTCCTTTAAAATTTTCACTTACAACTAATTATCCTTCGATGTTTGACTCGTGAGCTTTCCTTGGCACGTTGTACATATACATTGAATTGCATGTCTCGGTGGCTACAGGTGCGAGTCTTTAAGGATTGCAGAGTGGCCTTCGGCATTGGAACTTAGCGCTTGTGCGTTGTGGTTATGTATTGATTCCTGACTGGTGGTCGTATGATGTAGTCAGCTTGAGGCAATGCATTGAAGCTTAGTGCTTGTGCGCTGGGATTTGGTTCTTAGCTCGTGGACTTGGAGATTGGGTCTCGGGCGCAATACTTTGAATTTTTTTTTTATTAATCACTTTAGTTTTAAATCTTTAAAACTAATGTTTAAACTTTAATCTCAATAACATATATTTAAACCTTTAATTTTAAAAACATAAAACATTAGTCACCATAATTAAAACATAATTTCCTAAATTAGCCAATATAAATTTATAAATTAAACATAAATTTATAAATTTAAAACATGTTTAATTTCTAAATTTATGAGATCTGTTTCTAAATTTATGTTTAATTTCTAAATCTGAAACATGTTTAAATATGTTTATCCTGGTTTTTTTTAAAAACATATTATATATAATATAATAATTATATATTAAATATGTTTATCCTGATGTTTAAATATGTTTATCCTGATTTTTTTTAAAACATAATATATATAATATAATAATTAAAATAACTAAATAAAAAAATTAAAATAAAATAATAAAAATTGAATAATAAATAATAAAAAATTAAAACAAAAAAATTACTTAAATTTAAAACCAATTTTTTTTTTTTTTAAATCCAAATGATCGTGGGCCTTACATGAGGCCCACGTGCTCTCTTGTCCCTCCAAAACCCTACACCTAGCTATCCAAACCCTAAACGCATCCTTCACTTCTGCCTCTCTCCTCTGTCGCCTCTCCACTCTGTTCTTCAGAGATTGTAAATATATCTTCTGCTCCTGTAAATCAGTTTCAAATGGCTACGTTTGCTACTGCGCCGACGAAGATGACAACCTCAGAGCTTCGCGACGAGGGGACTTTCCTGAGAAGTCCTTTCTTCCGGGAAATATATGGAGTGGTATATATATATATTTTGGCAGAACTTCGTTAGCGTTTTCGTTTTGCAGGCTTTGGCTATCTATAGACGCTTTTGTTTTGATGGCGTCTCTAAAATTCAATGTCACTAGAAAGCCAGTCGTCCTCGTTGCTCCTTCTCTGCCTACTCCGAAAGAGTTTCTATACCTTTCCAATATCGATGATCAAGATGGTATCAGACTTCATATTCCCATCATTTTCTTCTATCGGTTCGACACACGGAAGAAAGGTGATGATCCAACCTGAGTTATCAGAGAAGCGCTGGTGAAGGTGTTGATTTTGTACTATCCTTTTTCCGGAAGACTGAGAGAGACCCCCGACGGTAAGCTCGCGGTGGACTGCACGGGTGAAGGAGTGTTGTTTGTGGAAGCTATTGCGGATGTTTCTCTCGAGGATTTCGGAGTCCTACACCCACCCTTTTCTCGGCTGGGGCGATCTGTTGCATGACGTGTCGGGCTCACAAGTTATTACGAATTCTCGTCTCCTTCTCATTCAGGTTAATTCGTAGATTATTGGGGATTATTTGATGGAGCGGATGAGGGGAATTCTGGTTTTATTAAAGTGGGTCTCAATAATTATGATGTTTTATCATGTGGGGATCTAGATTCTGTAGATTTCCAGCCAAACAGAGAAACTGGGGACCAGGATGAGGCACATTTAGAGAGATTATTTGGGGATTATTTTGTTATTATAGAGACAGAGCTGGTGGAGATGGGCTTTATGCCTAGTCAATGGGTAGGGAATAAAGATATATCTAATTTGTATATAAATGATATCAGTGTGGAAGGAACAAATCTAGAGGTTGCAATATGGAAAAAGTATTATAGGGCTCATTGTAACAGAGAACAGAGGTCCTGGACTAGTGCAGGGAGGTCTGTAATTCTTCAGTGTGGGTCTTGCTCTTTGAAAATAAAACTGTTTTTTTTTTCTCTTTTTTTTTTTTTAAATTTATGTTTACATGCATCTGATAGGAAAGGCGCATGCATCCTTACTCAGTTTTTCCCAGGTCTTAGTGGCTTGGCTACTGTTCCTAATCCAAGTGTTAGTAGGCGGGCATGCATTGCTTCCAGTAGGTGATTTCTCCCCCCCTTTTTTTTCTGTCATTGATATTGTTTTCAAGTGTTTTTAGCCTTAAAGTTTGTGTCAATTAATGGCAGTGATGGTAGAGCATTCATGCAGTTTTTAGGTTATGGCTGGGCAAGTCAGCTGCGCAAATATCTAGTACAACCAACACATATGTGGTGGCCTTCCAATCTGGTACAGGTTTCTCTATTTAGGTAAGATGGACGCATCTTTGACATGTATGTGCCTATGAGTTTCAAGTAGTAATGACATGTAAGGAGCACTTTGTGGTTTCATTAATGGCATGTGATGCACATATTTTTTTTTTTTACAATTTAGATAAATGTCTTTTACATATGCCCATTTATATGCCTATAATGTCATCTAGCCCATGAAGCATATATATATTGATCTGCATACAATAGATATTAGAGACCCTACTTAATTAAATACAAGATTTAATACAATTAACATATATTTGCCTTTTACATTTTTAATGTGCAATAGATCTGTGTTTAAAAACAATTGTGTTTGACTTGCAGGTTAGGTGGAGCTGGAGCTTGCGGCTTGGCCCTCAGGCCCAAATTTATATTTACCCTTATATATTTATTTAGGGATTTACTATAACTAAATAGGAGTGTTTAAATTTCTGGGTGTGGTTTATTTAAATTTATGGGTGGGTAGGTAGGCCCTTGGTTCCATATTTTGAACCAGGGCTCTGATACCAAGTGTAGAGACCGTAAAATACAACATTTATTTCAATTTATCATATAATTCCTTCTCATACAAAAATAATTCATTCGCCAACATATGAGCATATAATATTCGACAAGAATAAAAATCTATCTACAGCATGAAATAACTCAGCAACTCATAATTAAAAATACCTGCTTCTGATGCTAAATCCT
Source organism: Picea engelmannii (assembly GCA_009831015.1). NCBI lineage: Eukaryota > Viridiplantae > Streptophyta > Pinopsida > Pinales > Pinaceae > Picea > Picea engelmannii. Next base: position 163,754 of record ML806740.1, read on the forward strand.
GCTACTCCATTAGTCCAATGGTGAAGTTGAAACTGTGTCAAACACTGCCCAAAACTGTGTTTTCCTCCCTACCAGCTAGGAGCAGCCTGTTCGGCTCCCTAGCTCCAGGATACCGTAAGGATATCCTGGCCCCCATGCCCAAAACCCCCAGCAAACCAGTGCCCCCTGCTTCTGATTCACCAAAAACCCCCAAAGCCAAACTCCTCACACCAGAGGTCTCCACAGAAAAATCCTCCACAGAACTATATTTTTCCCCAAAAGAATGATCCCCCGTTCATGTAAGACTCCTCCCATCATATCCCTCCTTCACCGACTCTCTTCCCCCTCATTCATTTCCTTATCCTTTTATTCAATGTCTTATCCTCTTATTTAATGTCGTATCCCCTTATTTATTTAATGTTTTATCCTCTCTCTGTATACGTAAATATTTAATACATTAAATTATTAACCCCCTTTAATTCTTTACTCAATTAATTAATGAGTCAATTAATAATTAATTAATCATGGACAAATAATTAATAATAATTAATTAGTTAATATTATTTGAGAAACAATTGTTGTTTAACTAACATATTAGGACAGTCGGATTATCAAATTAATTATTATTAATCATCCCTATACATCTATTTAAGCAGGGTTGTTACAACATGAAGGTGTGTCCATTAGCTTTTTTTCCTCTATTGCTTGGAAACCTTTGGGTTGTCCTCAACTTGCTTCGGTTACACAGAATCTGTTAGCTTTTAACAGAAGAAATAGTCAACCTTTAGGGACCCTTCCTCAGTTTCTTGTCACTTTGGGTAGGAAAATTGTCTTTATTGACTTTATGGTAGTCCAAGACCCCTTGGATTTCACTTTACTCCTTGGGTGGGATTATGTCTATGCCATGAAAGCTATTGTGTCCACTCTTTTTTGTGTGATATATTTCCCTCACGATGGAATAATTGTGACTATTGATCAACTTTCATTCATCGGTCCTGATTGGATGACCTTCCTAAATGGTTCTTATATGCAGATGATATCACTCCCACCACATGCTAATTATGTGGCGTTGTCTCCCATGACTTCATCTCCTAATGATTTGGATCCAGTAGTTGACATAGTGATCTCTTCGATCAGGATTTTAGAGCCTAATATATTTACCCCTATCGCAGCCCTCGACATGTGTTCCTGTCAGAGTGTGTTTCTTCCATCAAGTGAATATCTCTTGGAGCCCATGACCGAGTTTTGTCCCTTGACGTGGTGTCCTTCCAGAGCACTTTCCTCTTGGAATCCATGATCAAGAAGATAGTTTTGAGCATGGTTTTCTGATTTCAAGCTCATTAAAAAATGAAACTAGCTTTGAGCATGGTTTTATGATTTCAAGATCATTAAAAAATGAAACCATCTTTGAGCATGGTTTTCTGATTTCAAGCTCATTAAAAAATGAAGCCAACCTTGAGCATGATTTTCTGATTTCAAGCTCGTTAAAAAATGAAACTAGTTGTGAGGATAGTTTTGCATCTCTATAGCAAACTCCTTAAAAAATGAAACAGAGGTTAAGAGCATAGTTCCTGTTTCTGTGTCAACCTCGTTAACAAATGAAACAGAGGTTTGGGGATTGGACCTAGATTATTGAGCATAGTTCTTGTTCCTGTGTCAAGCTCGTTAAAAAATGAAACAAATTGTTCCCCTCTCTGTGTGAGTCAAGTCCTTCGTCTAGTATTTGAAGCTCCATTTCATTCTCCTTTGCAGTTGGATGAAATGAAGCTTGGGGGGAATTTGCTTCTAGCCTATGGACTTCATGCTGAAGTTAAAACCACTAGTTTCTTAAGCTAGGGAATAAGTACCAACCATCCCTGGTTAATACGTTGGGAAGTTCAAGCATAGTTTTCTATGGTTCAAGCTTGTGTAAAAATGAAACCACCTACCTCAAGCATAGTTTCCTCTGGTTCGAGCTTCTATAAAAATGAAACCAGGTCCAAGCATAGTTTTTTTTAGTTTTAAGCATGTGTAGAAAATAAAATCTATCCCAAGCATAGTTTAGTTTAGTTTTAAGCTTGTGTAAAAAATAAAATCTATCCCAAGAATAGTTTTGTTTTGTTTTAAAGCTTGCGTAAAAATGAAAACAATCACGAGCTTAGTCTTTGTTCTTTCTCATGCTCGTAGATACCTAAGAATGTAACCGAGTATACTTTTATCACTTTTTCAGACTCGTAAAGGTTATATGAAAAAGGAACCCCCTGGAGTTCCCTTTAAGCTCTTTTCAGACTTTCTAAACATGAAAATATTGTTGAGCGATCTTGTTCTTTTCACGCTCGTTAAAGTATTAGAAAGTGCATCTATTGAGAAATAGTTTATCTCTTTTTCGGTCTCATCAGACTACTTTATTAAAAAGGACATTTTAGAGTTTTCTTTAAGTGTTTTTCAGACTCTCTAAACATGAAAAACACCTGATTTTTCTTTCTTTGGACTCATAAAACAAACATTGAAAGGCCTGTATGGGACCAAACCACCCCTTCCTAGGGTTCGTTAAACATACTCTGGAAGAATCATCTGAAGGATGAGCTTAAATTACAAGCATATTCTATCCTCCTCAAGCTTTCTAAAAAATAAAGAGGTACTCGCCGTAAATGGTGGGGAAAAAATTTGGAAAGAAATGTATCTAAACCTGTATTCTATGGAAGAGTCTCTTTTGAACATGACACCCTTTCACTCCCTTGGTGTCTAGGTTGGAAAATCCACTTGTCTCTTGTCCATACACCTTTATAAGATTACAAATTGGTCTGTGATACCTATTGTTGAGTCAGTGTTTCCAAGATAGTTGTTGTGTCATCAATATGTTCAAAGATAATTTCAACCCAGAAAGCCTTCTATTGCGTTGACCATTTCTGCAGTCCTTAAGCCTTCTATTGTGTCAACCATCCCTGATTCGGTCCTGAATCACATGTTACTTTGATCTACTTCAAATATTGTTACACGTTTCGTGTCATCGATGGGGGATACATTAAGGCCCTCCTGTGACGAGTCTTTTCCTGTCGACTTCAACTCATTATCTAGGAATTAGACTTAGAAACCGATTGGTACCTTGGAACTTGCATGCCTCAATGGCAGGTTTCCTCGCTTTCGAAAATGTGTTTTCATTATTGACCCTTGATCGGGAGATTCCACCGAGTGTTCGACTTCACCTCATTAATTCACATTCGTTGGATTGTACTAGAGTACCTTGGGAGTCATTAACATTAATGGTGATTTCCCTCTCACTTGTTAACGATATTCATTAATGACCGATAATCAAGTGGTTTCTACCATGTTAGACTCCTTCACATGCATTCGCATGGTTAGATTTGTACTATAGAATGGTGGAGATGAAGACCCTTAATCGTTTCTAACAGATTCAGGTTGCATTGGAGTATATTCAGTTTGTATTGTTGCATACATCCACATTGTATGTCTCACGACTATGTTCAAATTTGAGTCTTTAACACATAGATTCACAATGTATTTTTGGTGGCTATGTTCATATTTGAGTCATAATGGCATGGATCCACAGTGTATGTTTGGTGGCCATGACTCGTCTTACTTTACATGGATCTTTACATGTCGACATTTATGCTTTGAGTCATTTGTATTCTGAGTATGGGAATGCCTACCTTAGTGATGATATATTATTGTACTGTATTTCCTTGTTTGTTGACAGGTTTTCCGACCAACGTGTTCCTTGTTCCCTACACACACTCGACAAAGTATTTCAGCTATCATTCTATTCTAAATTCATACTTTGGGGGGCTCTCTATTACACATTATTTTCGTCATCCCTATGACTGTTAATGATGTAAACCTATCTATTTCCTTTAGAGGGTTCAATGGCCTAAATTCTTGAAGAAATAAGGGAGAAGAACTTTTAATGAGAGAAGAAGTTGTATTTTCCTTTGTAAAAACCCTATTAAAGAGGATTTCCGTAGGCTTCTCTATACACAGGGTGCGAAAACCCTAATTTCTACAGGCTGCACCATATCTAGGCTACAGAGTTTCCACAGGTTGCTTTATAGTTAGGGTGCAACGCCCTTCGTACGTGGGAAAAATGAGTGTCTTATCGATGCTTCTAGAAGGAGAAGCTTCTATGGTGAGGTGGCCTCCGAACGGTTTTGATATTATTCACTTTCATGATTTAGTGGTATCATCCTAACCTCCTCACCTTATCCTCTTCAGCTTATAAAAGGAGAGGAGTTCTCATGGAGAAAGTTAGTTGTTTTGGATTGAGATTTGTTATCTTGGTTAGAGTGGCTTTGAGCTTTTCTTTGTCAAGATAGATTGTGATTAGCTATCAGATCCATGGTCTCAGAATCCTTGGAGAAAGAAGTGTGTGGGAAGTAAGGAACTATTGGAAGGAGCTTGATGATATCAAGGCATATGGTTGTATCTTTATTCTACATTATTTAATACAGATATACTTTTCTTTCCTATATGAATGTTTTTTGTTCATATTGTATGATTCCTTGATCACATACACAATTTCATATCAAATAGAATCTGTTATTCTTGTCTTCATTGGCTTGTTCTTATTTGCATATATTTCTCATAAACCTTGTGACAAAGCTTGGATTGCATTGGCGAAGTCAGATATTCAATATTTAAAAGGTATTTTCTAGATCCATTTCTCATTTGATAATTGAAATCTAAGGAAAGAGTAGTGTACTATCTTGTTTTGTCCTAGTTTCGTAGTGAAGCTAGGGGGATTGATTTGTGTCCTCACTTAACAATTTTTCTGATAACATGAGTCCCTCCTTAAAGATGTCTATACACACGAGGAATTTGTCATTAGGGTATTCAATATTTAGTATGGGTGCATGGGTTAGAAGGTATTTCAGTTCTTGAAATATTCCTTCACATTCTGATGTCCAAGTGAATTTAACTCCCTTTTTCTTAAGGGTATTGATTGGACAACCAATCCTGGAAAATCCTTTTATGAACCTTCTATAGGATCCTGCTAATCCCATAAAGGACCTGATATTAGATACATCCTTTGGGGTAGGCCATTCTATGATATATCTTATCTTGTTAGGGTCTAATGCCACTCCTTCAGAAATAACATGGCCTAAGTAATGGACTTTCTTCTGGAAAAAGTCACACTTGCTAAACTTAGCATAGAGTTGATCCTCTCTTAGTACTTGAAGCACTAATCTAAGATGTTCTTCATGCTCCTCTTTTTTCTTGGAGTAAATTATGATATCATCAATGAAAACCAATACAAATCTGTCTAGGAATTTGTTGAGTACATTATTCATCAAGCACATAAAAGTGGCGGGGGCATTGATTAATCCAAATGGAACCACCACAAATCCATAATGACCATATCTTATCCTGAAAGTTATTTTGTGGATGTCTTCATCCTTGATTCAGACTTGATGGTATCCAGACCTTAAGTCAATCTTTGAGAAAATGGAAGCATCCCTTAATTGGTCGAACAAGTCATCGATTCTTGGCAAGGGATACTTGTTCTTTATGGTTGTCTTGTTGATTTTTCTATAGTCTATGCACAGTTGGAGTGTGCCATCTTTATTTTTCACAAAAAATAAGGGTGCTCACCATGGAGGCACACTAGGTCAGATGTAACCTTTCTCCATCATCTCCTTTAGTTGTAGCTTGAGCTCAACTAGCTCTAGTGTACTCATCCTATAGGGTGTTCTAGACACTGGCACTGCTCCTGGTGCAAGTTATATGGAGAAGTCAATGTCTCTTCTCAGAGGTTGACCTGGTACCTCTTCTGGAAATATATCTTTATACTCTCTTAATATGGGGTGGTCCTATAGGTTTGGTTTGTCATCCTCAACAGATTCCAACACCTGTATTGCATATAAAGGACATCGTTTTCTGCAATATTTTTTTATTTGAAGGGATGATATTCGTCTCACTGAGACATGCCTCTGAATCCCTTGAAGGGATATTTTCTCCCTTCTTCATTTTCAAAATCCAAAGTTTTATGGTAACAGTCCAACTTGGTTTTATAAGTGGCTAACCAATCCATACCAACCAACAGGTCATAAGATCATAGGGGAAGTATCTTAAGGGTCTCTTGGGTGGAAAATCCATCCATAATGAATTGGCAAGATGGTATGACCTCTGCTACTTTTCTTTTGGTTCCAGTGGATAGTTGTACCAACCATGGCTTAACATGTCTAACTGGTTGCAGTTTACACGTATCAACAGTCTGAGGGGCCACATAACTCAAATTAGAACCAGGGTCAATTAAAATAGAAACTAGATGGTTGGAAATCATACCTTCCATCTCCACCATTGAAGCTTGGTGGTCAGCATGTTTATTATCCAAGGCTGCATAAATACATGGCATGCTCCTAGCCACATAATTGACTGTGGTAGATTCTTGGATGTTGTAAACTCTCCTACTATTTTTTTGTCTGTGTGGACAATCCCTCAGTAGATTTTCTTCTTCACAACCCCAACATTTCAAGGGTTCTTTCTTTGGGTTATCATTTTTTCCTGGGGTTTCTCCAAAAGGTTTATTTCCACTCTAGGATGGGAAATTATGCTGGTACACACTTCTAGTAGGAAGGATCATCATAGAACCCTTCCTGTAGTTCCTAAATATTTAGGATTTAAACCCCTTCTTCTTGAATCCCAAACTATTCTTCTTCTCCCAATCCTCACGAGCTTCTTTTTGATTCCTGAACTGTTTATAACAATACCTTGCCTTCCAGATATTGTCTTCTAAGGTCTTTGGCTCATCAAACTCAATCTTGTCCTAGTAGGACTGAGGTAACCCACTATTGAATCACTGCACTTTTACCTTTTCATCCTTTATGTAGGGTACATACCTTATCAACTCAAGGAATTTATTGATATATTCCTCTATGGTGAGTTGTCCCAGCCTGCATTCATAGAAATCCTTAGTCTTCCCATCAAAATATTTCTCTAACAGATACTTCTTCTTGAAGTATTTCTCAAACTGTTTCCATGATAATTCCTTCTCATGGATTCCTTTCACATTCCTAAGGTCTTCCCACCAAATGGAATCCTTCCCATTCATGTTGAAGATGGCTATTCGAGCCTTCAAGTTTTCAGAGTAGTCATGGACTCTGAAGTAATTCTTTAAACGAAGCATCCAAGCTTTGACCTCTTCCCCTTTCTTAATATCTCCATCGAAAGAGGGTGGTTTGGATTTCTCGAATTCTTCAGGATCGTGACTTTTGGAATGCTTTCGCTTCTTTCCTTTCCTTTGAGAATGTGAGATAGTCTTGTTACTAGAACATCCCTTGGATTTTCCAGTTTCCTCTCTAGAGGACTCCCCTGATGAGTGTCCCCTACCTCCAAGTTAGGACTTCCTTGAGGTACTCCTTCTAGTGCGTCCACTTATCGGACCACGTTTTCATATCTCATGTGGACTTTAACTTCTCTTCGTATGTCGCTGGTCCACATGATTGGTTGTAGGTCCATGCTGAAGATGCTTTTTTATATCAGATAAGCTTTGCAACATTTCATTTTTTTTTCTTGCTCCTTTATCAATCTCTCATTGTCGGCCTTGCAACTCTGTAATTTGGCCATGTTAGAGTTTTAGCCAAATCCGAAGGGGTTTCCACCGCCCTCCTTTCATCAGATTCTTCATCTCTATTATGGGAACCATCCCCGACTTCATGGCACGTCACCATTCCCCACTTCATGGGATGTCACCATCCCCCACTTCATGGCATGCTACCATCCTTTATACTTGTAGTTTTTTCCACGATTTATTGACTGCTTGAGTGTTGAAAAAACACTTACTGTTAGCCAATCAGTCTATTAGTTTATGAGCACACACAATTCATATTTCTTAAATACACACAGACACAGTAGAAAGTTTCATTCTTTTCTTCAGTAAAATTTTAACCATACTCTTTAGGAAAGAGGTAAGATAGGATATCACCCTTACAATTCCTTTAAATATGGTTTTTATGCAACTCGTCCATGAGCCCAAGAAGGCTAAGTGTTGTAACCATGATTTGATACCAATTTGTAACACACCTAACCCCTGAGTATCTTTCCTAGGGACGAGGCATCAATATTTATCTCTCCTTAACATCTCAAATTCTCTGACTGAGGTATTTATCTTCTTCCACTTACTTGTATCATTCTAAATGACTGCTACCAGGCTCCAATCCAAGATTTGGGTTGCAAGTTATGGATTCCCAATGTTCTTCAGGCATTCGTTGGTTGAGGTCCACATGGCATTCATGTGAATCCACCTCACACGTATGGTCTCCAAGTTCCTTCACCCACGGTGGAATTCCATCCACCGTATGCTCCCATGACTAGACTCACTCTTCGTCTAACATGCAGGCCAACTGGAAATTTAGTACTTCAGTGTTGAACGCCTCCTTACTGTCCACTCATGAGACGCTCTGGAGTTCCAAACTCCCGAAGCCCCATAATCTTTGTACGTGGTTTTGACCTTCGGGCTTTTTGGGTCTCACTATAATGCTACACCCCAAATCCTTCAGAGTCCCAAAATACCGAATTCCCGGAGTTCTAGTCACTTCACCAACTACTTTGGCTAGGTGGGAATATACCAAGAATTGAGACGTAGGAGGGGTCAGGATGAAACGTTTTTCATTCCAATGGGTCTATTGGGTATGTGATACGTATGAATCTGGGTGACACGTGTCATGCCAAACTAGGGTCCACATCACCTTGGGTGATGTCACTATGCCATGTCACTCCATACTGACACCCTTCTAACATCCTTCATATCTCACAGTCGAGATTTAGCCACGTAGATCCATAGATCTACAACTCTCCTTCACTTTGTAACTTTGGCATTTGGGGAGTTTGATGTTATGGCATCTCCATTATTTTGAAGTGGTACTCTACCAAAGTCACCTTTGCATAGATATAATGATTGAGGGAACCCCCAAACATTCCCGATCAGTGGCTCGCACTACTTTGTGATGGGGAGTTGGATCCTGGTTTCGTTGGTAAGACAAGTTCATCAAACCACTAGGGAAACCACCCAATGTCGGTCAACCTTGAAGGTAACTGTAACTCTCGGTCACCTTCAAATGATTCATGACTATGAGGGAAGATAATACTTTGAGGTCCTGGACCTTCAGAGCTTCTAAGCCAGAAGGAATTATCTCCTTTAGGCTCAGATCTCATCCACTCGTCTTCCAAACGAAAGGATCTTCCCTTTCATGGCTTAAATCTCGCTATCCTTCCTGAGCTTCATCATGAAATTTCTAAGGACTTGGGTAGGATGTCTCAGTCGCACAACAAGGAGTCTAAAGGGGATGTCCTCTTCAGATGGACAGGGCCAGACTGACACAATTCTTTCTATCCCAATGCTCCTATAAGTTTACATCCCAAGGTGTGTCAAAGGTTAATTTGGGGCATATAAACGATCATTCAGAAGCATGAGTCCACAAGAAAATAAGTGCATATACATAAATTGATCATTCTATACAAAAACCATTTATAGATAGATAAATACATGCATTCATTCACCATTTCAATACACAAAGTATGAAAAAACTTATCAGCAACAGGGAACATGATGTGAGTATTGAAAGGGGTGCTTGTTTCCACCCAACCATAGGATCAGTAACTCCTAACGGATTTACCACTAGCTACCCCCGAGATAGACCATGATGCTCTGAGAGAGAATTATGTCTTCCATCTTAGAAACAGTCAGGGACAAAGGTTACTCTCCTCCTCCCACAGGATCTTGGCAACAGGTTTCTCGATACCAAGCAAGGAGGCCTGCCTGAGTACCTCCTCAGTCGCTCATCATCCTCGTTTATCAACTTATATCATAAACCTACTAGCCACATCCTGCAACCATAACACATTCATCTTTCAGTTCTTCCTCGAACTTGAGATCTTCATCTCTCTTCTCTTCTTCTCTTCGTGGGCCTCCCTCTTCCCACCACCACGCCTTCCTTTCTTTCATTCCTCACCAAGATTGCATGTGGCCCGAATTCCTAGTTCGTGGTTAGGTTTGAAAGCCTTACAGATGGGCGTTCTACCCCATCCCCTCATTAACTCTTGAGGAGGTATTCCCACCTACCAGCCTAACTATAATTCATTCCTGGGTCAGAGGATGATTGTGATCTTGAGCAATTAAATCCATAAAAGTATTGGTTTGGTGGGGTTTATCTCAACCATTCATGGTCCCCCTCACCATCTCTTTCATAGAATCCATGGTCTCTTTTGGAAAACCCCCACTTTTAGAAGTCATGCAACACTTATCCATTTCTATTAATAAGATAAATTACATTCCTTGACCTTTTATACAAAGTTTCATCAAATAAAACGTTCATACATATCGAGTTTTCCATAGTATCTTAGCCAATATAGTTATATTTACAAACTGGGTAAAACATGGGTGTTACACTGATATTACAAGATAAGAGCTTCATGGGGAACCTCTAGGAAGTGATTTTACCTCTCTAGGAACCCCATAAATTAAGCTTTGTTTTCCTTGATTGATATCCTTGGCCTCTCGTTCTTGGGAATACTTTAGCATTTCCTTCCCACCCTGGGGTGTCTCGGTTCCTTTGAAGTGTCTATAAATAGACCCCTAGATATCATAGAGTCATTTGAGGATGTTATAGGCCTTAAGAGGTAGTGTCCCACTTAGTTCTTAAGGTGTTGGGGCCTTGGGTGGAGTCTTCTCTCGAAAGAGTAACCCCTCCCATCACATAAGAGTCTGAGTCTTGAGATAGGTTAACCACACATTTTTCCTTATCCCCCAATCCTAATCCCAAGCCTTGAGGCCCAAGAGGATTTAGATTACTTGACTTTGGATTATCATCTCAAATGGGACTCAAATCACCCCCCAAGCTTGAAGGAATAAAGGAAATAAATACTAGAGAATGAGTGAAATGGAAACAAGACTTACCTGATTCTCACACCATCTACTACCACAAGAGGTCCATCTTCTATAATTGGAAGCCTAAGATCTCAAGTGAGCACAACACATCTAGAGGGTACACTAAAGAATCATTGCAAGTTCAAGAATCTAGAAACAAAGGAATAGACATATCTCTTACCACTAATCCCTTCTCATACTCCTCTACCATTTCATCCTTCTATGAGATTTCCACTGGCCTCTCCTCTTGTCCCTGATCCAAACCATGTTCCTTCAATCGATGAGTAGACCACTCAGACTCATCCTCCAAACCTCATCGAAACAATTCTCCAAATTCTCTCCCTAACCCGTGTTTCTTTTTGAAGGACAAATCACAGTCCTTGAGAACATGACCATAACTATGACACCTCACACAATGAAAGGGAAAGTTCACACAGTCCAACGTCTGAGTGTGGATCCTCTTTCCGGCCACTAGATCCATCGACTCAAAAATACCTTGACTCACATCGATATCCACTAAAATATTATCATCTGACCTAGCTAAACAAGATTTATAACTATTGTCAACAAGAATAAACTTACTAGGTGTGTCTCGAATGGATTTCAAGGAGCGGTCCAACCAGAGTTCCACTGGGAGGCTCAACAATTTTTCCCACACTAGAGTGGCCTCAATGAATTCATCCTAGGTGATGAAGCAAGCGTGAGAAGGTTTTAAATATAAGTAGGCCTTGTCTAAAAACTAGATACCTTTCAACAACTTAAGTGCATCCTCTTTTGTCTTGAAGATAAACCATATCCTTCCTTTTGCCAATAGATGAAAAGAAAACAAATAACCTACTTGAGGTGCCCACTCCACCTGCAACTAGTAATTTAAGACACCCATTGAGATCGTTTGGCCTAAAACTTTCCCTGCTAGGATCTAGCCAAGCAAAAGCTTGATATAGTTGATGTTGAGATCGTTTCCTACAACTAAGGAAATGCCCCCTCCATGGGATCTAATCACCCACCTCCTCCTTTTCCTTCACAATTCACCACCATAGGTTCTCTCTCCACCCTCAAAAACTCTCCAACATGGACCTTGGAGTCCATAAACCCTGACCTTTTCTCTTCCATCTTTGACACAATGAAATAGTTTGTGAATTTGAAATTTCAAACGAGGTAAGGTTCTTCATTGTCTGATCTAGGCTACTAACTTCTCTAACTACCAAGGTGTTGGGTTAATTAAGACTGCCAATACATCTTTCCTTTGTGTCCACTAGTTGGAAATCAGGGGATTCGAACATCTGACATCCACTGATATCCTCATGTACCCACCCTGGAAGGTGTGACAAGGAGTTCCCTTGAACTTATACCACCAAATCCAATGAAGGAGAGGTTGTACCGACTACAAGAAACGGGAACCCTAATGATTCAAAAATCCTCAGATTTTAAGTTAATCGATAAACACACACTAACATCCAACCTGCTTAAAAAATTATGATCTTTATAACTATTTTCAAATTAACATGCGAATCCCCTTACTTATCCAAAATCTTGTTAACTGATAAATAAATTGCATAAATAAGCATGGTGAAAATTGGGAGAAATAGAAATATCAAATAACAAGGGACATCACAAAAGTTGATAATGAAGTTCACCCATCTTGGGCTATGTCTCTAGGTATGGTTCCAAATGAGAGACTGTTCTATTAATTCTCAAAAATCTTAGTACAACAATGACTCAACTTATGTTTCTACTTTATTTTTTGTTGCACAAACTCAGTTGTGACAATCATAATCAGCTCTGCCTCGGAACACTGAAACTTTTGACTATAAAACTCTATATCTCCCAAAAAAATGCTCAATGGCACTAATACAACATAACAAAATCAACTCTCTCTAATTTTTTGAAAACCTAGACATGTTTTGGTACAATGGAAAATCTTATGGTTTATACAACGGTGGTCAGGGGGTCGAACCCCACCCGAACCACTATATTGTCATATGGAAATTAATTAAAACTTAAACAAAAATGCCTCGGAAGGCTTTTACAAAGGTTCCCTTTGGTAAAACGGTTAGAGTATTGGTTTGTAATGTGGAAAATCTAGGTGGAGGTCGTGATGTCTAACTTGTGGACCTCCCCCCCC
>ML806740.1:176760-190190 GCA_009831015.1 Picea engelmannii
TTTGGCATATTTACAACAATAAAATTTAAATATAAGATCTCAGGCTAACCATAACAAGACTCATTGATGGCCCAGTGGTTAAGTCATTCGGTCATTAAGCCGTATGTTACGGGCTCGAATCCCTTCGAGCCCAACTAATTTTGATTCTTTTAAGCCACATTGGAAAATCAAAGGGTGCCACGTGGTAGCCTTTGATTGGGCCACATCAACACCACATATCATACACAATCACTTGCCCTGTTAGCATACAATGTCACCATCATACCTACCATGCCAACACTGCACCTTCCACGTGTCGTCTATACTGCCACATGTCACTTATCGTAGTGTCATGTGTCATCCTTCTTTACTGCCATGTGTCATCCTTCTAGTGATGCGATATGGAATCCGTACATTTCCACATGTCATCCTCCTAGTGATGCCACGTGGCATCTATATTTTTTCCCTTTTTCCAAAACTTTAGAAGGTCGTATCCTTCTCATATGACATTCATTTGAGCTCGTTCAAATTGCATTGGAATATCATGTCGAGCTCTACATTATGGAGTCATTTTCATCAGCATTTGAGATTGTCAATTTTTTTTAGCGTTCTTGGATCCACTTGGATCATTCCTCCCCACTGTAATTCTTTTGGACCACCAAAAGTCTAGATTACTCTGCAACTAAGTGAAGATAAATCTCCATCACTTTCCTTATATCTATCCACCTTTATTTGATTAGATGTACCCCTTTAATACCAACTCAAAGATACTCCACATCACCCCATCGTAAAGTCCTAATTCTTTTGTCAAGGATAACATGTTTATGCAACTCATCTAATTACTTAGGAGAAAAATCATCAACTGTCGGAACCTAAACACCTTCATCTTTATACATAAACATAGGAGGCTCTTAAAGTTTCAAATTCTCAACATTCAACATTGAATACATTTGCATATAAGATGAAAAATATAAACAGAAAGCGTTAGTACTATTCTTCTCCAAGATATCAAATGGACCATACCTTATTAGTTTGAGATTTTTACCTTCACCCTTCATTATGTCTTTACTGATATGTAACCACACCTGATCACCAACTTGGAACTAATGATCAACCCGATGCTTCTCATGATTCATCTTGTACTTAGATTGGCTCTTATCCAACTGTTCCTATACTACCTGATTTACCCATTGGATCATTTGAATGAACCTCTTATCTTTGTCAAAATTATCTTGTCCATCTACTTCACTTGTTTCCTCGAAAGAAAACTCCATAGGTGATTTAGGAAAGTATCTCAAACATGTCTCAAAATGAGTTCTCTAAGTAGAAGAATGCATGGCACGATTATAGGCATGTTGTACATAGTGCAACTGTTCATCCCGCAACTTAAGATGTTTACTGTAGTACCCTCGAAGAAAATGTACCATTGTCTTATTCACCACCTTTGTCTGTCCATATTATTGGAGTTACTTCACACACACCTAGGATTTATTTTTCCTAAGGTTTTCCCTATGTTTATTAGTCATTATCTAGTCTCCTAAAGTTTAGGGAGAAAATTCCTCTAAGAGAATATTCTCTTCAGTTTTCTCTTCAATTTTCACTTCAGTTTGATCAGTTGAGTGGAGTCTATATGCTACATTGGGATTATCACCATGCATCATTGGGATCATCACCAGCTAATGCTAATTGTCCTTGGTATCATCACTATACTAGCGCATTACTCATGATTCCCTAATCTCCTCCTCATTTCAATATGTTTTAGTCAGTTAACTGAAGACTGGTAGACTAGTTAACTTAGACTAGGAGGCAGTTCACTCCCATAACTGCCTAAGAGACTATACTAGGTGGTATTTTACTCCCATAACTACTGGTGTGTCTCCAAATGACTCTAGACCACCACTATGGTGCATTAGTTACTCATGTATCCTATATCTATTGTAAATTATTCACTCTTTGAGTGTGGAATACGATTAATGAGAATTCTTCCATTCTTTCTCTCTTGCTACTTCTTTCTCAATTTCTCTCTGCAAATGTGTGTGGTATTTTCCATCTAGATCTATTCTATGTAGGTTCAACACATTTACATGGTATCAGAGATGACAGACTGCTAAGAAAAATCTACACCAAATTATTTTTGCAGGTACTGAAGATTGAAGAACACATAAAGATGGAATCTATGTTTTACTCACCAACAATACTTCTCACACCTCATAAATATTTGGAGTGGAAGCCAAAAAAAATTCTTCTGCTCATATGCAAAGGCTTGTACCAAATAATTATGGCAATGGAAGTAGAGCCTGATTCCGCTAATGAGAAAAATGATTTTCTCAATAGACAAGATATGTCCATAGGATGTATCCTATGGTTTATTTCTCCTTAAATTATCCATCAAGTATATGATGACTCACAAGAATCAAATCCAAATGAATTATGGACCATATTGGAGGTTCTATTTCGGAATAAATAAGATTGTGAAGATTTCATGCAGGAGGTTGAACATATAGAGCCAGAAGAGAAGCCATCAGAAGATCAAACCTCTTATTATTAAGAGTCTTCTACAAAAGTATTTGTAAAAAATTGTATTCCATTAATTGAAGATGATGTCTACTAAATTTCATATTTGTTTTCTGAATTTCATGTTGAATATATATGACTTGCATCTCAGGGTTCACATGCATACACTTTTCCATGCGCAATGCATGCATCTCAGGAGACAAAAAGGGAGTTGCACACATCAGACTCAATTATGATATATTCTGAGAAAAAATTGCAGAATCAAATTGGATATTTGAACTCCTCTTGGGAAAATATCCAATTTCAAAAAACAAAATCATCTAAAACGGAGTTCGGGAAGTGAAGTTATGATCATTTTAAAATCAACAAAATTTCAACGTTTTTCTGGAAACAACTGCACAGTTTTCAAAATTTCATCCAAAATTTATTTGGATCTTATTCATTACAATAAGAGAAAGTGGATATGTGTGGACATAGAAATGATGCATCTACTTCATCATATCTGTGCAGACATCTACATATTCAACAAAATCTTCAACGAGCACAAACTTGCACAGTTGTGAGGTCTTCTTGGAGTGAAGGACAAGGTTGCTTAGCAACTGCATTTTGTTCCTTCTCATTATTTTTATGCATTGTAATTTGACGGGGGGGGTTCCCATAAGTTTTTCCCTCTTTCCTCATTTATTTCAGTGTATATTTTGTATTTGGGTACCTAACATGGCCTCATTGTCGGGACCCATTCTTTATTTTCACCATAGTGATGTTTAGGGGGGTGTTGGAGTTACTTCACACACACCTATGATTTATTTTTACTAAGGTTTTCCCTATGTTTATTAGTCATTATCCAGTCTCCTAAATCTTAGGGAGAATATTCCTCTAAGAGAATATTCTCTTCAGTTTTCACCTTAGTTTGATCAATTGAGTGGAGTCTAGATGCTACATTAGGATTATCACCATGAAACATTGGAATCATCACCAACTAATGCGCATTTTCCTTAGAATCATCACCAGACTAGCAAATTACTCATGATTCCCTAATATCCTCCTCACTTCACTCTATTTCAGTCAGTTAACTGAAGATTGATAGACTAGTTAACTTAGACTAGGTGGCAGTTCACTCCCGTAACTACCTAAGAGACTAGACTAGGTGGAAGTTTACTCCCATAACTACTAGTGTGTGTACAGATGACTCTAGACCACCACTATGGTGCATTATTTACTCATGTATCCTATATATATTGTAAATTATTCACTCTTTTAGTGTGGAATATGGTTAATGAGAATTCTTCCATTCTTTCTCTCTTGCTTCTTCTTTCTCAATTTCTCTCTGCAAATGTGTGTGGTATTTTCTAGCTAGATCTATTCTGTGCAGGTTCAACGCATTTACACATATGTCTACAGATGAAAATTAGTGCTCTTATTTAACTTATTGTCCATCAACTCCCACAAACTAGACCAAAAATTCCACAAGAACCGAGATTATCGATCAAATACAATAGATGTAGGCATCCCAAAATGAACCCACACATTATTGAAGAACAATTGTGTTGATTGTTAAGCTGTGACCTTCTTCTTAAAGGCATTAATATACACATCTTATTGAACCTATCGAATATGACATACAAGTGATCATGACCTGTTCTAGAAATCACCAAACCCCCCACAAAATCCATGGACACACTTTCCCATGGTTGAGAAGGTACTGGAAGTGGTGTATATAACCCCAACTTTCTGTTTCTAGGCTTACTTGTGGCACCCAAAACACACCCTTTTACATACTTGTAAAATATTTCATTCATTTGAGGCCAATAACAATATCTTTGCAACAGTGTTATTGTCTTTCCTACCCCGAAGTGACTACAAATGAGAGATGTATGGGCTTCCCCAATTACATTTTCTCTTTCATCCCTAGGTATACAAAGTTTTCCAAGATGATACAATAAATTATGATGCACATGATAATCCTATTATTCATTTTGATTTCCATGAATTAGAGCTTCATACACATATTTAAAGTCATCATCTCTAGCATATTGTTCAACAAAACTTTCATGAGCTAAAGAATTATGCTTTAATATTGTAGATGCATTGACTATTGGTCTTGATAACATGTCTGTAACCTTGTTAAAAATGCCCTTCTTATAATTAATTACCAAGTGAAATTGTTGTAAGAAACCCATCCATATAAAGTGTAGTGATTGTTGTAAATTGGTTTGTGATTGAAAATATTATAATAGTTGATGATTTGTGTGAATTATTGTTTCCTTCCCCATTAAGTAATGCTTCCAATTTTTAACACTTTGTACCAAAGCATATAGTTCCTTATCATATATTGGATAGTTAATTACTGCTTGAGTAAATTTTTTAGAATGGTAAAAAATTTGTTTACCTCGTTGCATCAAGAATGTTCCCATGGCATATCCACTAGCATCGGTTTCTATTTCAAATGGCGTGATACTTATTTTATCTTTCAATGTCTCGAAGGCTCTTCTCTACTTTCCTCTCCACTGAAAGACCTGTTTCACACTTTTTAATGCGTTCAAAGGAGGAGTATGTGAGATATATTCATCTCCAATTATAACAACGTTTAAATTAGATGAAAAATTTTGAGCTTATTTATCTTTTTCAGATTTTGATTGCAAGGCATGAATTGACTTATTTTTCTATTGAGTTATTTTGGTTAATTCAAGGAGAGAAATAATAGTTCTTAGTTTTTTCATATATTATACAAGATTATACTCTAGAACATATGAAAAAGAATATGGTTTATTTTGAGAATAAATCACCTTGTTTGAAGAATTGACTTCTTGGAAGGAGAGGGAGTAACTATTGCTTTAGGAGTGGAGGGAATACCTTTACTTCTGGTTTGGGAAATACAAATTTCTTCAGATCTTTCCTCTTCATCATCACCATGAATTATTCCACAAATACCATCCCATAGGAGATTGATTGATGAATCAATATTTTGATCATCTCTTTGCTCATCCTCACTTGTTTGTCCTCGTTCATCTCTTTCCATTGCTACAAATATTTTAAACATGTTAATAAATGTTGGAAAATTTCTTTTCGAATGATTAGTTTCATTTGCATGACAATAGTGATCTTGAGAAAATTCTTCAATGTGTATTTCTTCAAGGGGAGTGTTTGAATTATAAGGATGTGGAGGATTTCTCCCGAAAGGAGGTTTCCAAGGTCTCTTATATGATGAAATTTCACTTCAATTTTTTTTATATCTACAATATCATTAGTCAATTTTTGAATCATTCTTTGAATACCATCCACATCAAATGTTTCTTTGTATTTATTCTCCTCTGATGTTTTAATTACGTTTTGTCTCTTAGCCAATGAAAACGTTTTTTCTTCTTTAGATGGGGATTTATTGGCGATATTCATAATTTATTTCTCTACATATAGTGTTTCTTCATATGTTTATGCTAAAGTAGTATTATTGGCTATTTTAACAAAAATAGGAATGGAAGATGGTAAGGTTGTAGTATAAAATTAAATAATTACATTGTCTACAAGCCTAGAGTCTTCTGGGATTTTATTCATTGGTTTCAAGAATATTTGATTGAAATCTTAAATTTTTTCCTTAGTATCCGTTTTGATTCTTGATAATTATAAAACTAAAGCAGTCAAGGTTTTTTCCTCACCAAACTTTTTCATGAAAGCAGTTTCAAAGTCATTCCAGCTTGTGATCGTTCCTTGTGGAAATGCAAAATACCACGTGGAAGATTTTCCTTCAAAAGTGTATGGGAAAAACCAACATACAACATCTTCATGTTGCATGCCTTTTTGGTTAACTGCTATATTAAATTTACTTATGTGATATTCTAGAGATTCCCTATTATCAAGACCAAATTTGGGAGGGAATTTCTTATGGTTTTTTGGAAGATCATGAATGTCACTGGGAATTGCAACATCTCCTAGAGTAATCCAAGGTCTCCTCGGTACTCCAACCATTCTTCTCCTTGAGGGATGTATTGGACTTATAGGAGAGGTTTTTCTAGGACTTCTTAGGGGTTTGTCTAGGACTTCTTGGTGGAGAGGGTGGTTGGGGACCAACATGAGTGTTAGGTTGACTATGTGGAGGAGATGGGGATTACCTAAACCAAGTTGTGTTGGTAAATTGATTAGATAATCATCAGGATATTCAAATCCCCCTAACATATTTGAAAATTGAGCCAAAGTATTAGGTCCAAAGATAAAAGTTGATTCATTATCCTTGTCTTTCCTTGACTGTCTAGTTCTTCCAGGAATTGTAAATTCGATAGGGGGTTGACCAATTTCTTTGCTATGTGCTCTAGCTAAAACCCTAGATAACTGAAGCTGTGGATTAATTATATTGATTTCCTCATAGATGAAAGAATCAATAGGATCAATTGAAGATGATGAAACAAGGTTATATTGATATTCTACCTCCTATGGAATTTCGATAGTTTCAGGTGAGTTAGATATTGAACCTTGTTTAAGAGATGAAGACCCACCAGTATATTTTGGAATCTTATTAGGAGGTGACTTGGTATGAGATGAATGCAATGGTTTATCACCATGAGATAACTTACATACCATGCATGCCACTCAACCCTCCTTATAGCACCAATTTTTGACAAGAGAGAAAATTCTCTCCTACAACAGGGAACAACCACCTGATCACAAGCCCCAATTAGGTTAGTTTTCGTTAACCAATTTCGTGGGCTCAATTTTCCACTCAAATGGTTTTCTCTTTCAAAAAGAGACTTTATTTCTTTTTAGGATTAAATAAATCTTAGCCTATGTTTATAAAAGAAAGTAATATTAATGCACTATTCTTATCTTAAAAATGAGAGAAAAACTAAAAGTGTGTAGATAAAGAAGATATATTCTCAAGAATTAGAAAGAATTCACCATCTTAAGAATATTTTAAATACACTAATGATTTATACCAAGAATATAGATCAATCATTATATCTACACTTCAATGATAACCATAGAGATAATCATAAATTTTGGAACAAATAGAACTATGAGACAAAAGTATAATGAACTATGTTCCCAAACTATATCATTTCATTAACAACCTACAAGAAATTGATTGGCTGAAATGAAAATCTCTATTGGCTAACATGAAACATGTATATCAAGCATAAGAAAAGAAATGAATCATAATTATTCAAGAAATAATTCCGAAGGATTCATTATTTAAAATAAGTTCAACATTTTCCTCAAATCATAAAAATAATGATTGATAGAAATGAATATTCTTATGTTTGATATTTAGTTAATTAACAATATGTAATGTTCAAAAATAAATTGTATGATAACTGAAATGAATGAAGACTGATTAGGATTTAACAAAAATGCAAATGTTAACAACTATATTTCATTCCAAGACAAAATGTTAACAAACTTGATCTTTCAGAAATTAGATTAAACTTTGATCAAAGTAATAAATTCAACCTGAGTTTGTTGAAAAATCAAGCATGTAATTACTCCCTATGTAAACAATTGCATATCCCATTCACACCCTCTGACATTTTCCTTTAGGGTCCATACATTTGGCTCAGTGGTACCTTTACCTTTTCTACATTTTGGTACTGTCAATCGATAACACTCTTCCCCACATTAGTTGTCCCATTCATAGTCCCCCTTGGTAATTTGAAACTCATGTTGTTTTTCACCCCCTAGGATTGGGAGTCCCGATAGTTGTTTCACTTCTGAGAATGACTCACATACTTATTTTTATCATATTTCTAACCTTCCCAATGGAATCTCGAGTTATATCATCCTACACTTGGTTCTGTTGACTGCACCCCCACAGTTCCATTAGCCCTCCATCTCATCCACCATTAGTTTCCCCATATGCATATTTCCCTCCATCCATTTACCCAATATAGAAACCCACCCATGGGGCCCCCACCCTCCAACAGTCTTCTTTCACAAACTTGTGCCCTAAAAAGGACAATTTAGCTTTCACTGGGGCACCCATTTTTGTATCTGTATACTCAACCCAAATTATTCTTTATTTTATTTGGTAAGTGTATAAATATTTTGTTTCTGTCATATACATAGATTTTTTTAATTCAACATCCTCGATGGCCTTCTTTTACCTAGCAAAGCAACCCATGTCGCCCTTGGTTGGGGCATCCACCCTTTTTTCATATAGACATCATTGAAAAACCCCAAGTATCCCAAACCCATGTAACCATGATCTCTGAGTTTTCCCACATTTTTAGCCTCTAGCACAGTTTAACCCCATATATAGTTATCCCCCTGACACTAGATCCAGTTTTACAGTTGTTGCCAATCATCCTTCAAACACCCCAACCAAGGGCAGTCTTGAGTCCCATAGTATCTTGACTTCGTCCATGTTACCCATGAATAACTGATATCACCTATTACTCTGTGGATTTCAATAAGCCCTTTGTTTATTGATGTCGCGTCTCCCTTCTTGTCGACATCAACATAGTTTCCAAAAGGGAGGTAGTATCTTGACTCTCATTACCTTTTCAATGAGGAGTATTGGACGGCACAAAGAGAGTCATCATTGCTTTCTAATTCCATTGACCCCCATAATATTTGACTTCAACAAACTGTCATGTTAAGGTGGGTCTTACTATGCAACCATTGCATTTTTCCATACCAGTCAAAGACCTCTGAATTTGATAGGCCATCAATGCTTATGAGTCATCGACACTTCTTACGATCGTCCATTACTCGCTTCAGAGCCAGTTCACCATTCATAACCGTCATCTTCCATTATCAACCACCCCTGAGGGCTCTACAACTATCTACATCATCATACAGCTTCAGTTACAGCCCCACATTTTAGTTTCATGACACGAGCATGGGGCATGCCTGCCTCGTTTGTATATAGATTTTTTTTTTTTTTCCTAGAGAAAGTTTTGGTTCCCACCGTTTTCCCTCTCCCTCCAACGGATTACTCTTGTAGTTCCTCTCTTCTCTCTTCCACACAATGGCACCATCCGCAAAATAAACATTGATGTATTTCGATTATACGTATGCTCCTAACCTCATGCATCAGGGGGCATTTGTTATCACCAAAAAATCATCCGCAACATTACAAACAATGGTTGAATAAAGACATCAATTCCAACAACAATTAGTACACCTATATCATCAAAATCCATAAAAAAGGCATAAAACTATTTTCTTGGTTCATAAATCAAAGTGCACAAATTCACCAAAGGAAGTGTGTGCACTATGTGTAGAATGCGTGGGCCAACACAACCCTAAATGCGCGTTGTGCATAGAATGCGCAAGATGCGCGATTGTCTACAAGCAAACCCATGCACTTCTCATGAATGATGCATTTATGAATATTTTAGGCCTCTCAACCACTTTCAATCCAACTTCCAACACAATTTGACACTCATATATGAGCGAAACCTAGCTTGGAGGCTAGCCAAGGGATAGGAAGTGCCCTAAAATACCCCTTGTTGACATCATGAACCAATTACATATTTCCATGAATGGACACTATAAATATATTCCATGGGTGTGCTAGAAAAATAAGAACTTCAAAGTATTGTTATGTTGCAAGAATTCTTCTTAGAGAATCCTCTTTTCTCTTTGAATCATTCAAGCACTATAGCAAGGGCCATTCTACTCACCTCTTGAGAGGATTGGCATTGTATTTCTTCACCATTGTTACTTTTCATTGCATGAAGAGAAGAACTCTCTATTATGAAACTCAAGAGCCCTCCCAAGGAGGAAGAGGGGATTCATAATTCCTTTCCTTTCTCTATGATGCTATCCTATCAATATATTGATCCATTGGTAGCTATATGATTGTCATTTTCATGGTTCTAGTTCTTGCAAGTTTTCTAACATTTGTTTCTTTTTATTTTTATTTCCTTGTTTCATGTGAATTTGGTTATCTAATAAACTCACAATCCTTTGTATTGTTTAGTTGACTTAACTAGGCAATTAAGTGTTGTGTTTTTTCTCACCCATGTGACAAAACCAACACAACACTTAGCAAGATGAAGAGGAGTACTCAAGGCTGAAATCAAGGAGAAATTGGACAAAAGTTGGGATACAAAAACTAAATACATCCAAAATGAGGCTAATGTAAGGGGAGTTAGATATCATGACCCTAATATTGCTCATGAATCCAAAATTATCATCTCCAAGGGGTTTGGAGGCAATAAATCCACTCAGAGCTACCATACTTGACTATGTAAGAATGGGAAGAGCAATTAGAAAATATCCCAAGTCTTATTATGTAAGGATGGGAGGAGCACTTCAAAAATATCCCAAGTCTTGTTTCATAAGAGGACAATGCATCCCTGATAAGGAAAATCAAAGAATTTAGGGATGTTGTGGGGTCTCTTGACCCTAATAAGTGTCTCAAAAAAGGATTGACTCATCATAAAAAAGGCCCTACATAGGATGGTGGCTCCATCCAAAAATTTGCATTCTTAGCCTTGATTCCAAAGAAGAAAAATATTTTTAGAATCAAGCACTTTATCCAATCTCCATGCTTAGTGTTTCATATAAAGTGATATCCAAAATTATAGTGAAAAGGGTGCAAAATCCCCTCCCAAGTGTTAAAATATTAGGTGTGCTTGTTTTCACCATAGACAATATCTCAATATTGTCACACAACCATAGGCACAAGGACACCCCCAAGCACCTTAACCTTGACAGATGGAACAATTCCAGAAGCTATCACTAGAACCAATAGCCAACCAAGGTAGCGTACCTCTCTCCAAATCTAGCGCACCAAGTAGAGAAACCAAACCATAATCCAAAGACCAAGTCACTAATGCAATAGGTACAACTCTCCTCCAACCATGTGCATCACTATTCCTTATGAGGTTGTGAGTGAGAGTAAGACTAAATGAGCTCAAGCGCACTCTATTTATAATGCTCCAAGTCAACTAACTAGGTTGAATTCTCTTTCTAGAGGATAATTCTTTAATATAAATTATTCTATTGAGTCAACTTGTCTTCTAGGTTTCTTATTCACTCGTTAGGGTTTTTCTAGCTTCCTGTAATATTCTAATCTCGTAAAAGGTTACACATGGGTGTTAATACCTCTCGCATCTACTGTAACATCAACACTCCCTCCTATATAGGGGGGTATTAACGGTAATGGTCTTGATCACAAACAAACCATTTTGATGGTAGCATCATCATAGCCATACAAGATATCTCATGATCACACAAATCAAACCACGAGAAACATCATCACTATCCATCTAGCTGGCAATCATCTCCAGCACTAGTGGTAGTCTCCATGGAAATCATATAGTAGCTTATAGTTTCTACAATGCCATCTAATAGAACACAACTATGTCTATCCATAGTAGTACACAAATATTGTCCAGTGCTACACAACCACTCCTAGTATCACACAACTACTAGCCAATGACACACAATCACTACCAATGGAGCACATCCACCACAGTAGCATATAGTTACTGTCCAGAGACATACAGTCTCCAAAACAATCAAATCATATCATTTGATATCATCCTACATCAACAATGTCATCAGTTGCATCACCTCTAAGCCATACTAGTATGATGTGAATGCATCATATGTAAGTTGTATTGGCGTGATCTGGAGTATCATCTACATCATCTCTAATTTGTACTAGCATGACATATTTAGCATGATTCCAATGCATTATATCTAATTTTTATGCCATATCTAAGTTATACTCACATGATGTAGATTAGTGCCTCACTGTGTCATCTCTAATCTCTATGATCATCTCTAAGTTGTACTATCATGATCATATCTAGCATGACATGAGCCCTTTGCATCATCTCTAATTTGTATGGTTATGACCATATCTAGCATGATGCGGCTCACCAGCATCGTATATAAGTTGTACTAGCATGAAGATAACTAGCATGATATCAATACATCATATATAAGATGTATGTCCACCTCTAAGTTGTACTAATATGATGCTACTTAGGCCATTGTATCAACAACAAATCCAACCATCTATATCATATCTGAGTTGTACTAGCATGATGCAAGCATCATATCTAACGTGTATGACCATCTCTAAGTTGTACTAGCATGATATAGATCTGCAGCTCATTGACAACCCATGATGCCACATATCAGATCTCCCTCCCAACCGAGGAAGTCATCTCCTCCCTTTCAACCAAGGAAGAAATCTCCACGAGCCCCATCTTGTCCCTCAAGTATGAAAACTATACCTTGGACAAAGGCTTAGTCAAACTATATGTTGTTTTCTCATCAGTGGAGATATATTGGAGAACCACTTCTCCCTTATAGACTTTACCACAGATAAAATAGTACTTGATCTCAATGTGCTTTGACCTATCATGGAAAATTGGGTTCTATAAGAGCTTCACACAGCTCTGATTATCACAATATATCATGGTCGAATCCATCACCTGATCAAATAGTTCAGAAACCAACTTACGGAGCCACACTTCTTATGTACAAGAATCACAAGATGCAATATTCTCTTCTTCTGTAGTAATGAGTGCAACAAACTTTTGTTTCCTGCTATCCCATGATATCATAGTAGATCCCAAATTGAAACACATACCAGAAGTGCTCTTTCTGTCATCTGTACTTCCTGCCCAATCTAAATCAGTAAATACATGCAGTTGTACTTCATTGTTTGAGGAAATCAAAGAAAATGTTCGACTTGGTATTTACTAGATACATCAATGAGCCAATCAACTTTCGGTACAGGGACAAGTCTAGTGGATTAGAATCAAAGTATCTCAACTTCCTCAGATCTGTTTCCATGAGATTTTCCATGGATTTACAATCCATCATCCCAAACTTCTGAAGGATATTTACAACATACTTCCCTTGTCCTAGGAATACTTCACCACACTTTTTCCATACTTCTAGTCCCAAGTAATAATGCATGAGACCAAGATCCTTCATATCAAATTCTGAGGCTAGCTCATTCTTACACTGAATAACGAGAG
>ML806740.1:195337-208697 GCA_009831015.1 Picea engelmannii
TGGAAGTGGTGTATATAACCCCAACTTTCTGTTTCTAGGCTTACTTGTGGCACCCAAAACACACCCTTTTACATACTTGTAAAATATTTCATTCATTTGAGGCCAATAACAATATCTTTGCAACAGTGTTATTGTCTTTCCTACCCCGAAGTGACTACAAATGAGAGATGTATGGGCTTCCCCAATTACATTTTCTCTTTCATCCCTAGGTATACAAAGTTTTCCAAGATGATACAATAAATTATGATGCACATGATAATCCTATTATTCATTTTGATTTCCATGAATTAGAGCTTCATACACATATTTAAAGTCATCATCTCTAGCATATTGTTCAACAAAACTTTCATGAGCTAAAGAATTATGCTTTAATATTGTAGATGCATTGACTATTGGTCTTGATAACATGTCTGTAACCTTGTTAAAAATGCCCTTCTTATAATTAATTACCAAGTGAAATTGTTGTAAGAAACCCATCCATATAAAGTGTAGTGATTGTTGTAAATTGGTTTGTGATTGAAAATATTATAATAGTTGATGATTTGTGTGAATTATTGTTTCCTTCCCCATTAAGTAATGCTTCCAATTTTTAACACTTTGTACCAAAGCATATAGTTCCTTATCATATATTGGATAGTTAATTACTGCTTGAGTAAATTTTTTAGAATGGTAAAAAATTTGTTTACCTCGTTGCATCAAGAATGTTCCCATGGCATATCCACTAGCATCGGTTTCTATTTCAAATGGCGTGATACTTATTTTATCTTTCAATGTCTCGAAGGCTCTTCTCTACTTTCCTCTCCACTGAAAGACCTGTTTCACACTTTTTAATGCGTTCAAAGGAGGAGTATGTGAGATATATTCATCTCCAATTATAACAACGTTTAAATTAGATGAAAAATTTTGAGCTTATTTATCTTTTTCAGATTTTGATTGCAAGGCATGAATTGACTTATTTTTCTATTGAGTTATTTTGGTTAATTCAAGGAGAGAAATAATAGTTCTTAGTTTTTTCATATATTATACAAGATTATACTCTAGAACATATGAAAAAGAATATGGTTTATTTTGAGAATAAATCACCTTGTTTGAAGAATTGACTTCTTGGAAGGAGAGGGAGTAACTATTGCTTTAGGAGTGGAGGGAATACCTTTACTTCTGGTTTGGGAAATACAAATTTCTTCAGATCTTTCCTCTTCATCATCACCATGAATTATTCCACAAATACCATCCCATAGGAGATTGATTGATGAATCAATATTTTGATCATCTCTTTGCTCATCCTCACTTGTTTGTCCTCGTTCATCTCTTTCCATTGCTACAAATATTTTAAACATGTTAATAAATGTTGGAAAATTTCTTTTCGAATGATTAGTTTCATTTGCATGACAATAGTGATCTTGAGAAAATTCTTCAATGTGTATTTCTTCAAGGGGAGTGTTTGAATTATAAGGATGTGGAGGATTTCTCCCGAAAGGAGGTTTCCAAGGTCTCTTATATGATGAAATTTCACTTCAATTTTTTTTATATCTACAATATCATTAGTCAATTTTTGAATCATTCTTTGAATACCATCCACATCAAATGTTTCTTTGTATTTATTCTCCTCTGATGTTTTAATTACGTTTTGTCTCTTAGCCAATGAAAACGTTTTTTCTTCTTTAGATGGGGATTTATTGGCGATATTCATAATTTATTTCTCTACATATAGTGTTTCTTCATATGTTTATGCTAAAGTAGTATTATTGGCTATTTTAACAAAAATAGGAATGGAAGATGGTAAGGTTGTAGTATAAAATTAAATAATTACATTGTCTACAAGCCTAGAGTCTTCTGGGATTTTATTCATTGGTTTCAAGAATATTTGATTGAAATCTTAAATTTTTTCCTTAGTATCCGTTTTGATTCTTGATAATTATAAAACTAAAGCAGTCAAGGTTTTTTCCTCACCAAACTTTTTCATGAAAGCAGTTTCAAAGTCATTCCAGCTTGTGATCGTTCCTTGTGGAAATGCAAAATACCACGTGGAAGATTTTCCTTCAAAAGTGTATGGGAAAAACCAACATACAACATCTTCATGTTGCATGCCTTTTTGGTTAACTGCTATATTAAATTTACTTATGTGATATTCTAGAGATTCCCTATTATCAAGACCAAATTTGGGAGGGAATTTCTTATGGTTTTTTGGAAGATCATGAATGTCACTGGGAATTGCAACATCTCCTAGAGTAATCCAAGGTCTCCTCGGTACTCCAACCATTCTTCTCCTTGAGGGATGTATTGGACTTATAGGAGAGGTTTTTCTAGGACTTCTTAGGGGTTTGTCTAGGACTTCTTGGTGGAGAGGGTGGTTGGGGACCAACATGAGTGTTAGGTTGACTATGTGGAGGAGATGGGGATTACCTAAACCAAGTTGTGTTGGTAAATTGATTAGATAATCATCAGGATATTCAAATCCCCCTAACATATTTGAAAATTGAGCCAAAGTATTAGGTCCAAAGATAAAAGTTGATTCATTATCCTTGTCTTTCCTTGACTGTCTAGTTCTTCCAGGAATTGTAAATTCGATAGGGGGTTGACCAATTTCTTTGCTATGTGCTCTAGCTAAAACCCTAGATAACTGAAGCTGTGGATTAATTATATTGATTTCCTCATAGATGAAAGAATCAATAGGATCAATTGAAGATGATGAAACAAGGTTATATTGATATTCTACCTCCTATGGAATTTCGATAGTTTCAGGTGAGTTAGATATTGAACCTTGTTTAAGAGATGAAGACCCACCAGTATATTTTGGAATCTTATTAGGAGGTGACTTGGTATGAGATGAATGCAATGGTTTATCACCATGAGATAACTTACATACCATGCATGCCACTCAACCCTCCTTATAGCACCAATTTTTGACAAGAGAGAAAATTCTCTCCTACAACAGGGAACAACCACCTGATCACAAGCCCCAATTAGGTTAGTTTTCGTTAACCAATTTCGTGGGCTCAATTTTCCACTCAAATGGTTTTCTCTTTCAAAAAGAGACTTTATTTCTTTTTAGGATTAAATAAATCTTAGCCTATGTTTATAAAAGAAAGTAATATTAATGCACTATTCTTATCTTAAAAATGAGAGAAAAACTAAAAGTGTGTAGATAAAGAAGATATATTCTCAAGAATTAGAAAGAATTCACCATCTTAAGAATATTTTAAATACACTAATGATTTATACCAAGAATATAGATCAATCATTATATCTACACTTCAATGATAACCATAGAGATAATCATAAATTTTGGAACAAATAGAACTATGAGACAAAAGTATAATGAACTATGTTCCCAAACTATATCATTTCATTAACAACCTACAAGAAATTGATTGGCTGAAATGAAAATCTCTATTGGCTAACATGAAACATGTATATCAAGCATAAGAAAAGAAATGAATCATAATTATTCAAGAAATAATTCCGAAGGATTCATTATTTAAAATAAGTTCAACATTTTCCTCAAATCATAAAAATAATGATTGATAGAAATGAATATTCTTATGTTTGATATTTAGTTAATTAACAATATGTAATGTTCAAAAATAAATTGTATGATAACTGAAATGAATGAAGACTGATTAGGATTTAACAAAAATGCAAATGTTAACAACTATATTTCATTCCAAGACAAAATGTTAACAAACTTGATCTTTCAGAAATTAGATTAAACTTTGATCAAAGTAATAAATTCAACCTGAGTTTGTTGAAAAATCAAGCATGTAATTACTCCCTATGTAAACAATTGCATATCCCATTCACACCCTCTGACATTTTCCTTTAGGGTCCATACATTTGGCTCAGTGGTACCTTTACCTTTTCTACATTTTGGTACTGTCAATCGATAACACTCTTCCCCACATTAGTTGTCCCATTCATAGTCCCCCTTGGTAATTTGAAACTCATGTTGTTTTTCACCCCCTAGGATTGGGAGTCCCGATAGTTGTTTCACTTCTGAGAATGACTCACATACTTATTTTTATCATATTTCTAACCTTCCCAATGGAATCTCGAGTTATATCATCCTACACTTGGTTCTGTTGACTGCACCCCCACAGTTCCATTAGCCCTCCATCTCATCCACCATTAGTTTCCCCATATGCATATTTCCCTCCATCCATTTACCCAATATAGAAACCCACCCATGGGGCCCCCACCCTCCAACAGTCTTCTTTCACAAACTTGTGCCCTAAAAAGGACAATTTAGCTTTCACTGGGGCACCCATTTTTGTATCTGTATACTCAACCCAAATTATTCTTTATTTTATTTGGTAAGTGTATAAATATTTTGTTTCTGTCATATACATAGATTTTTTTAATTCAACATCCTCGATGGCCTTCTTTTACCTAGCAAAGCAACCCATGTCGCCCTTGGTTGGGGCATCCACCCTTTTTTCATATAGACATCATTGAAAAACCCCAAGTATCCCAAACCCATGTAACCATGATCTCTGAGTTTTCCCACATTTTTAGCCTCTAGCACAGTTTAACCCCATATATAGTTATCCCCCTGACACTAGATCCAGTTTTACAGTTGTTGCCAATCATCCTTCAAACACCCCAACCAAGGGCAGTCTTGAGTCCCATAGTATCTTGACTTCGTCCATGTTACCCATGAATAACTGATATCACCTATTACTCTGTGGATTTCAATAAGCCCTTTGTTTATTGATGTCGCGTCTCCCTTCTTGTCGACATCAACATAGTTTCCAAAAGGGAGGTAGTATCTTGACTCTCATTACCTTTTCAATGAGGAGTATTGGACGGCACAAAGAGAGTCATCATTGCTTTCTAATTCCATTGACCCCCATAATATTTGACTTCAACAAACTGTCATGTTAAGGTGGGTCTTACTATGCAACCATTGCATTTTTCCATACCAGTCAAAGACCTCTGAATTTGATAGGCCATCAATGCTTATGAGTCATCGACACTTCTTACGATCGTCCATTACTCGCTTCAGAGCCAGTTCACCATTCATAACCGTCATCTTCCATTATCAACCACCCCTGAGGGCTCTACAACTATCTACATCATCATACAGCTTCAGTTACAGCCCCACATTTTAGTTTCATGACACGAGCATGGGGCATGCCTGCCTCGTTTGTATATAGATTTTTTTTTTTTTTCCTAGAGAAAGTTTTGGTTCCCACCGTTTTCCCTCTCCCTCCAACGGATTACTCTTGTAGTTCCTCTCTTCTCTCTTCCACACAATGGCACCATCCGCAAAATAAACATTGATGTATTTCGATTATACGTATGCTCCTAACCTCATGCATCAGGGGGCATTTGTTATCACCAAAAAATCATCCGCAACATTACAAACAATGGTTGAATAAAGACATCAATTCCAACAACAATTAGTACACCTATATCATCAAAATCCATAAAAAAGGCATAAAACTATTTTCTTGGTTCATAAATCAAAGTGCACAAATTCACCAAAGGAAGTGTGTGCACTATGTGTAGAATGCGTGGGCCAACACAACCCTAAATGCGCGTTGTGCATAGAATGCGCAAGATGCGCGATTGTCTACAAGCAAACCCATGCACTTCTCATGAATGATGCATTTATGAATATTTTAGGCCTCTCAACCACTTTCAATCCAACTTCCAACACAATTTGACACTCATATATGAGCGAAACCTAGCTTGGAGGCTAGCCAAGGGATAGGAAGTGCCCTAAAATACCCCTTGTTGACATCATGAACCAATTACATATTTCCATGAATGGACACTATAAATATATTCCATGGGTGTGCTAGAAAAATAAGAACTTCAAAGTATTGTTATGTTGCAAGAATTCTTCTTAGAGAATCCTCTTTTCTCTTTGAATCATTCAAGCACTATAGCAAGGGCCATTCTACTCACCTCTTGAGAGGATTGGCATTGTATTTCTTCACCATTGTTACTTTTCATTGCATGAAGAGAAGAACTCTCTATTATGAAACTCAAGAGCCCTCCCAAGGAGGAAGAGGGGATTCATAATTCCTTTCCTTTCTCTATGATGCTATCCTATCAATATATTGATCCATTGGTAGCTATATGATTGTCATTTTCATGGTTCTAGTTCTTGCAAGTTTTCTAACATTTGTTTCTTTTTATTTTTATTTCCTTGTTTCATGTGAATTTGGTTATCTAATAAACTCACAATCCTTTGTATTGTTTAGTTGACTTAACTAGGCAATTAAGTGTTGTGTTTTTTCTCACCCATGTGACAAAACCAACACAACACTTAGCAAGATGAAGAGGAGTACTCAAGGCTGAAATCAAGGAGAAATTGGACAAAAGTTGGGATACAAAAACTAAATACATCCAAAATGAGGCTAATGTAAGGGGAGTTAGATATCATGACCCTAATATTGCTCATGAATCCAAAATTATCATCTCCAAGGGGTTTGGAGGCAATAAATCCACTCAGAGCTACCATACTTGACTATGTAAGAATGGGAAGAGCAATTAGAAAATATCCCAAGTCTTATTATGTAAGGATGGGAGGAGCACTTCAAAAATATCCCAAGTCTTGTTTCATAAGAGGACAATGCATCCCTGATAAGGAAAATCAAAGAATTTAGGGATGTTGTGGGGTCTCTTGACCCTAATAAGTGTCTCAAAAAAGGATTGACTCATCATAAAAAAGGCCCTACATAGGATGGTGGCTCCATCCAAAAATTTGCATTCTTAGCCTTGATTCCAAAGAAGAAAAATATTTTTAGAATCAAGCACTTTATCCAATCTCCATGCTTAGTGTTTCATATAAAGTGATATCCAAAATTATAGTGAAAAGGGTGCAAAATCCCCTCCCAAGTGTTAAAATATTAGGTGTGCTTGTTTTCACCATAGACAATATCTCAATATTGTCACACAACCATAGGCACAAGGACACCCCCAAGCACCTTAACCTTGACAGATGGAACAATTCCAGAAGCTATCACTAGAACCAATAGCCAACCAAGGTAGCGTACCTCTCTCCAAATCTAGCGCACCAAGTAGAGAAACCAAACCATAATCCAAAGACCAAGTCACTAATGCAATAGGTACAACTCTCCTCCAACCATGTGCATCACTATTCCTTATGAGGTTGTGAGTGAGAGTAAGACTAAATGAGCTCAAGCGCACTCTATTTATAATGCTCCAAGTCAACTAACTAGGTTGAATTCTCTTTCTAGAGGATAATTCTTTAATATAAATTATTCTATTGAGTCAACTTGTCTTCTAGGTTTCTTATTCACTCGTTAGGGTTTTTCTAGCTTCCTGTAATATTCTAATCTCGTAAAAGGTTACACATGGGTGTTAATACCTCTCGCATCTACTGTAACATCAACACTCCCTCCTATATAGGGGGGTATTAACGGTAATGGTCTTGATCACAAACAAACCATTTTGATGGTAGCATCATCATAGCCATACAAGATATCTCATGATCACACAAATCAAACCACGAGAAACATCATCACTATCCATCTAGCTGGCAATCATCTCCAGCACTAGTGGTAGTCTCCATGGAAATCATATAGTAGCTTATAGTTTCTACAATGCCATCTAATAGAACACAACTATGTCTATCCATAGTAGTACACAAATATTGTCCAGTGCTACACAACCACTCCTAGTATCACACAACTACTAGCCAATGACACACAATCACTACCAATGGAGCACATCCACCACAGTAGCATATAGTTACTGTCCAGAGACATACAGTCTCCAAAACAATCAAATCATATCATTTGATATCATCCTACATCAACAATGTCATCAGTTGCATCACCTCTAAGCCATACTAGTATGATGTGAATGCATCATATGTAAGTTGTATTGGCGTGATCTGGAGTATCATCTACATCATCTCTAATTTGTACTAGCATGACATATTTAGCATGATTCCAATGCATTATATCTAATTTTTATGCCATATCTAAGTTATACTCACATGATGTAGATTAGTGCCTCACTGTGTCATCTCTAATCTCTATGATCATCTCTAAGTTGTACTATCATGATCATATCTAGCATGACATGAGCCCTTTGCATCATCTCTAATTTGTATGGTTATGACCATATCTAGCATGATGCGGCTCACCAGCATCGTATATAAGTTGTACTAGCATGAAGATAACTAGCATGATATCAATACATCATATATAAGATGTATGTCCACCTCTAAGTTGTACTAATATGATGCTACTTAGGCCATTGTATCAACAACAAATCCAACCATCTATATCATATCTGAGTTGTACTAGCATGATGCAAGCATCATATCTAACGTGTATGACCATCTCTAAGTTGTACTAGCATGATATAGATCTGCAGCTCATTGACAACCCATGATGCCACATATCAGATCTCCCTCCCAACCGAGGAAGTCATCTCCTCCCTTTCAACCAAGGAAGAAATCTCCACGAGCCCCATCTTGTCCCTCAAGTATGAAAACTATACCTTGGACAAAGGCTTAGTCAAACTATATGTTGTTTTCTCATCAGTGGAGATATATTGGAGAACCACTTCTCCCTTATAGACTTTACCACAGATAAAATAGTACTTGATCTCAATGTGCTTTGACCTATCATGGAAAATTGGGTTCTATAAGAGCTTCACACAGCTCTGATTATCACAATATATCATGGTCGAATCCATCACCTGATCAAATAGTTCAGAAACCAACTTACGGAGCCACACTTCTTATGTACAAGAATCACAAGATGCAATATTCTCTTCTTCTGTAGTAATGAGTGCAACAAACTTTTGTTTCCTGCTATCCCATGATATCATAGTAGATCCCAAATTGAAACACATACCAGAAGTGCTCTTTCTGTCATCTGTACTTCCTGCCCAATCTAAATCAGTAAATACATGCAGTTGTACTTCATTGTTTGAGGAAATCAAAGAAAATGTTCGACTTGGTATTTACTAGATACATCAATGAGCCAATCAACTTTCGGTACAGGGACAAGTCTAGTGGATTAGAATCAAAGTATCTCAACTTCCTCAGATCTGTTTCCATGAGATTTTCCATGGATTTACAATCCATCATCCCAAACTTCTGAAGGATATTTACAACATACTTCCCTTGTCCTAGGAATACTTCACCACACTTTTTCCATACTTCTAGTCCCAAGTAATAATGCATGAGACCAAGATCCTTCATATCAAATTCTGAGGCTAGCTCATTCTTACACTGAATAACGAGAGACTCTACACCTTAACACCTTGAGGTTGCTCTATGTATACTTATTCCTTAATTACTTCATTGAGAAAAATAGTATTTACATCTGTATGATGTAAACTCCAACCCATGGATGTTGCAATAGATATAGAGGTACATCTGGAAATTGGAGAAAATGTCTTATCGCAGTCTTCTCCCTCTTTCTAGAAGAACCTTTTAGCCACAAATCTCGTCTTGTATTTATCGATACATTAGATACTTTCCTTCAAGTCTAGGAACAATTTCCTATACATCGTGATGGATTGATATTCTTCCATTATATCTTCCTTCCATTCTTTAGGTTTTTCCACTTCAGTTTTTAATTCTTGGAATTTGCTAAATACTTCATAAACATCTAGGTATTTCTTCATAAGTCATATATGAATGTCACATAGTGAAGAGAACCTCCTAAAGACTTCGCTGGAATAGGACCACATTCATTTGAGGGTATCAGATTCAATATCTCCTTAGATATATTCTCATTGCTTGGGAATGGCTTCTTAATATCCTTCGCAAGTGTGCTTCTTCTGTAAACATCTTCATGTACTGATTGTAGTTCTGGTATGCCTACAACCATTTGTTTTATAGATGGAAATGCTTGATAATGAAGGTTAGAATACCTTCTATACCATAACTTACTAGGATTGAGATTATCATGTATAAGGGCTTGAGCATTATGACCTAGAAGTTTATACAATCTTCCTTCACGAAACTCAATAACTCTAGCATCTTCTATTTTTTAATATTTAGACCATACAAGAACTTTTCCATTGAGAAATATTATTCTATATCCTTTATCTTCCAAGAAACAAATAGATACTAAATTATTTTTCAAACCAGGAACATATAAAAAATTGTGAAGATGAACATTCTTACCTGATTCCATTTTGATAAAAGTTTTTCCCAATCCTTTGACTGCATGAGAGTTGTTGTCCTCAAGTTACACATGGTGTCTTCAAGAGGTCCGTCAAGAAATGATTAGTATAAGAAATTTTTTTCTTCATGCTTTCCTTTCTTTGAAGGTACTTCATCATTAGCAACTGATGCATAGTGTTCTTCCTTCCTCTTCTTTGCTAGTTTAGGACAATCATGTTTGTAGTGGCCATATTCATGGCATCCATAACATTGTACTTTTGACATATCTCTCTTATGATTGAATTTCTTTATTGAATCAAATATTTTCTTACCTTCATGTCTTTTAAACTTTTTTGCATAGGCTTGATCATCCTCTTCATCTTGAGATCTTTCTTTTGAGTTTATCCTTGTCTCTTCTTGTGAGCAATAGATCCAAAGTTCTTCAAGTGTTGGAAACTCCTTCCTTGTGTTCATACTTGTAGCACCTCGAGTTTTGAGCCCCATATTAAATAATGTATTGTTACACTACTGAGAGGCCAGAGTGCCCAAACAATTATTAAAGGCCAGTATGCCAAAGAAATGTAATATTTTGATAATTATTAATAATAAATACATCGTTGGCTGCTAGACGACCAAGGACTAGAGTTATAGGGGGATATGATTCCACAAGAGAGGGGGCTTGAGGGGCTAAGCATTTATTTTTATATTTTATTCTCCATTTTTTCTTAACGGATAATAGCAGTTATGTGACCTTCTTAGGGGAAGCCCAGGAGGTTCTTGACTCCCAAGAGTTCATAAACCCATCCCCGGTATGTTTGGGGGCGGGTGGTCATTCTATTGGTCATGGTTGTCCATTCTCCCCTCACTCCCATTCTCTCTCTCATTCTAATGTGGATCGCTCCACCTGTTCACACATTCATTCACTCGATTTGTTCATTGTTCTACACCTTGGGTAAAGACTTCACTCCATTGTCTATTGCACCCTTCCGTCTCCTCATTCACATTTGGCTTGGGAAGGGAAGCAAACTATTGAATAACAACAACGTTTTGTTGGTTGTAGCTATTGTTGGTGTAATCGATCCATGAATAGAGGCTTGCATGTCTGAGATGTTGTGGCCTGTGTCCAAACTTTCTCATAGTTACGAGTCCTGAGAGTCCCATCATGGATATTCTAGACTAGTTTCACTGCATCCTTGGAAGGACAAGGAATGCCTGAGGGACTGCATGGCAGAGAAGAGTGAGGATCCATTCTATTGGGTGGTGTAGGTTGGGTAGAATAGAGTTGGGTACTTGGATTACTGTGAGTGTTGGGGAAGCTTTTGAGAGTTTGAGTGTTGACCGGTTTGGGAAGTCGAGTAACACTATGGAACTGTCCTTATGGATTCATATCCCTAGCTCGAGGGTGACATTGATGTTGAGACTTAGAACAACATTGTCTACAGTTGGGTGGAATGTCCTTGGTCTGTAGCCAATCGATGGTTCTCTTCTATAAAATATAAGTTCTCTCTATTATGGTATTAATTACTTGTGTATGAATTATTATGTTGTGTAATTATCGTTGAATTCGATATGTTTAGAGTATGCATGCTTGTTGTGTATTGTTTTGTATATCGTATGCTTCATTGCTTATATGTTTAGAATGAATCTTGATCAATGCATGTGAATATTCCATGCATTCCTTGTTATTTAAAGTTAGAGCAAGGATTGAATTGGTCCAAAGAAGGGACTTTTGGTTAGCATGCTCGACCTATGGGTGGTTCGGTATGTTACAGTTTGGTATCAAATCCCAATTCCAATACTAAATTTGGATGGGCTGTGTAAATCGATATTGAAGAAAAATTTTCACAGAGAAATTAAGTTGCAAAGTTCCATAAGGCGTTGAGAGTGCACCTTAACTGTGTTTGAAAGCTGAGGAGGTGCAGCGGTTTGGGAAACCGTGATGGCCATATGATCTATTTGGGAAGGGTCTGAATCCTTCACAACCGTCAAATTTGGTAAAAGAGCATAGAGGTTAAACCCTCAAGTCCTTCAGAATTCGTTGCTTCAACAATTTTAAGTTCCTTGTCGTAAAAGAAACCCGAAGCCCCGAAGCACCAAAGTCTCGGAGTGAATCTACGTCGTAGATCACTAGAGGAGTACCTGACCATTGGATTTGGCTAAGGACAGGTATGGGTTGTTGGATCAAGCATAGATCAGGAGGCAAAGAAAAGTGGAGAATATCATACTCCATCCATCCAATCTGCGTGTGAGAAAGTGTGAGTTGTAGATCTCATATCAGTTCGAAGATTCGACACTCTAGGAGAAGCGAGCCCTTAAGCTACTAGGAAGAAAATCTCTTGAAGTCCCAAACTCTGGAGTAAATCTAGATTGTTTGTGTTTGGGGACACGTGTCCACAGATTCACAAGTTTTTTTGTTTTTGGCATTCGACAATCCGGGAGTGTGGTGGTGTTTACCAATGAAATCCTCCAAAGCCCGAAGCATCGAATTCCTGGAGCCCCAAAGTTCCGAAGTTCTAGGAATCAATCATTCGGCGGTTCATAATTCAATAGAAACATGGTGATAAGTCAAGAAATACGCTGAATCCTGGAGCTATGAAGTGTCGAAGCACGGTGTATGGTGTGGCATGATGACATCACCAAGGGTGATGTGGACCTACCTAGTCATGCCACATGTCAGTCAGAATTGTATGTTTGATGTCCATGTTGGACCGATAACAATATGACATGTGGGGGGCATGTGTCACCATCTTATACGATGACAATTTGTTAAGGTCCTAACCCGCACATAGGTAGATCAATGTATTCGGATGTAATAAAGGTCAATATTAATAAGACCTTTCAATAAAATAGAATAAGGCGGATGTAAGAAGACCTAATAGAAGCTTCCGCTTCTAGAAGGATCTTCCTCTAGATGCTTCTTTTTAGTATAAATAGGAGTCGAGGGTATGAGAACCCTAGCTGGGATATTATTGTAATAGAGCACTGCTCAATTGGAGGTTGCCCCCTCGAAGAGGCCTGTGAACATTGCTATCTGATTCAAAGTGTTATTTCTATTGCTATTTCGTATATCATTTCTGTGTATTGTGAAGATTATGCTGGATATTTTACTGTTATTCTGTCCTTTCTAGCATTTCATTTCTGTTCTTCATATTTTATATATCTGGTATCTTGCAAGTGGTATCAGAGCACTTTCCTTGGCAGAAATTGTGGGTATTTTTTTTTTCAGGGTAGAGACGTATTCCGGCGTCTTTAAGCCAT
>ML806740.1:232718-278002 GCA_009831015.1 Picea engelmannii
TATATATATGTATATATATGTATATGTATATGTATATGTATATGTATATGTATGTATGTATGTATGTATGTATGTATGTATTCTTCATGAATTGGAAGGGCCTGTAGCATTTGGTTTGGCAAAGGTTATTTTTCACTTGCGTAACTATGAAAAAATGGTCACTTGCACATTTTGCAGAATTAAGGGATTTAAACTTATCAGCTCAAAATGTGTATTGAAGAAATGGAAGAAGGTGAGGGAGCCTCCAACCATGATAAAGAGGCCAAAGGATAGAATTCTAGAGTTGTCAATGCATAGACATAATAGGGTCGAAGGAAGAAAGAAACATTGATAGAAACTATAAGAAGTTTGAAAATAGAAGTGAAAAGCTACAAGGAAAGAATTGAGAGGTTAATGAGAGAAAAAAGTTAGATAAATGCTCGATTGTTGCATATCTTAAATTAGTTGCAAAGACAAAAAAAGAATGTCTCAAAGAGAGAGAAAGGAGGCGGGTATCATGAAAGAAGAGATGATCGTGGAAGAGTTGGTTATTCAAGAAGTGCTAGCAGAGCTCATAGACACCACTCACATCCTTACTCAACAAGAAGGTCTTATGCATCTGAAGATGCCATAAGTAGTCCAGAGGTGTCTCCCGTTAGGATCCAAATAAGAAGGCATGAATTGGACAGTTTGCAAGGAAAGATGATGAAGCTTAGGCCACCATCCTTCTATGGTGAAAGAGAAAGGGAAGATGATGTTGAAGCCTGGTTGGTTGGACTCAGGAGATATTTCCAATTGCATAAATATTCATCAAACCTAGAAGCCATATTTCCCACCTACCATTTACATGGGAAGGATGCTATGTGGTGGGACCAATTAAAGCAAGTTGAACATATTAATGAGAATAGGATCACTTGGAAGCGGTTCAAGAAGTATTTTCAAAAGGAGTACCTCTAAGAACACTTCTATGACAAGAAAATGAAGGAGTTCTTTGAACTCCGGTTGGGAAGCATGTCCATAGCAGAATATGAGAAGAAGTTCTTCGAGTTGTTAAAGTATGTTGGGTTTATAAATGATGAAAAGGTGAAAATACAAAGGTTTTTGAGTGGACTTCCATCCTTTTATAAAGAAAATATTCGGTATGTTGAGCCCAAGACCTTAACTAAGACCATTATGAAGACTAAATACTTGAATGAGAAAGGCCAGGGAAAAGAATCCATGCAGAAGTCTTGGAAGGATAAGAAGAAGGAGAAGTTTGATCAGAGGAAGAAGGGATTCAAAACTCCTTTCAATAGAAATGAGCCTAGTAAAAATCATCAAGATCAGTATGGAAAGGATGAATCCAAGAAAGAAGACTCCTTGGGAAAAAGGGGAAGACCACCAATCCAATGTTGGGAATGCAAAGAAGATCATGTGTACAAGGATTTCCCTCACAGAAAGGATAGAGAGAATACCATGCAAAACATCCAAGAGGCTACAATAGTCGACAACATGGGAAGAATTTATGCATCCTTAGATGATCGACAAGCAGAGTACCATTCCAATATGATCAAGGTGGAAGGTAAGATCATTAATCATCATGTTGTTATTTTAATTGATTCAAGAGAAATTCATTGTTACATTGATTCTAAGATAGTGGATAGATTTCATTTGGAGAAAAGTAAGCTTGGGAAATCAAGTTTGGTTCAGCTAGCCACTGGAACCAAAAGGAGAATCCATGGTATGGTCATAGATTGTACCATAAGTCTTAATGGTGTGAATTCTAGTGTTGATCTAAATATCATACCATTGGGATCTTATGATATTCTAATTGGAATGGATTGGTTGGAAAAACATCATGTTGTCCTAGATTTCCATAGCAAGACATTTACATGTCTTGATAGAGATGGAAAATAGAGCATTGTGAAAGGTGTACCAAGACCCATCTCTATAAGGGATATTTCAACCTTAAGGTTGAAGAGGTGTTTCATAAAAGGGTGTTAGTTGTATGCAGTCCATGTGGAGGAGCCAGAAAAGACAAAGGGGCCAAGCCTTGAAGATTTTATGGTACTACAAGAATTTGAATATGTA
This sequence comes from Picea engelmannii, assembly GCA_009831015.1. Taxonomy (NCBI): domain Eukaryota; kingdom Viridiplantae; phylum Streptophyta; class Pinopsida; order Pinales; family Pinaceae; genus Picea; species Picea engelmannii. The sequence goes on from ML806740.1 coordinate 234,768, forward strand.
TTCCAAGAAATACCTAGGTTGCCACCAAAAAGGGAAATAGATTTCTCGATTGATTTAGTGCCAAGAGCTACCCTAGTGTCAAAAACACCTTACATAATGAGCACGCTAGAGTTAAAAGAATTACAAATGCAGTTGGAGGAATTGTTCAAGAAAGGGTACATACGCCTAAGTGTTTCACCTTGGGGACTACCAATACTCTTTGTCAAAAAGAAATATGAAACCTTGAGGTTGTGTATTGACTTTCGACAACTGAATAAGTATACTATAAAGAACAAGTATCCTTTACCCACAATTGATGACCTCTTTGATCAGCTAAGAGGAGAAAATATATTTTCAAAGATAGACTTGAGATCAGGATACCATCAGGTAATAATCAAAGAAGAATATATCCATAAGAAATCTTTTAGAACTAGGTGTGAGCATTATAAATTTGTAGCGGTGCCATTTGGATTGTCCAATGCACCAATTATCTTTATGTGCTTAATGAATAGCATATTCAAAAATTATTTGGATAAGTTTGTCATAGTATTCCTGGACGACATACTTGTTTATTCTAAGTCAGAGGAAGAGCATGAACATCAACTAGGATTGGTATTGCAAGTGTTGAGGGAACATTAGTTGTATTCCAAGTTGATTAAGTGTTCTTTTTATCAAGAATAGATCCATTACTTGGGGCACATTATTTCAAAACAGGGCATAGCAGTGTATCCAAAAAAGATTGAATCCATTAGAGGATGGCCATTGCCCATGAATGTTTCAGAAGTCAAATATTTTATGGGGTTAGCTGGTTACTACATAAGGTTTATAGCAGAGTTCTCTAAGATTGTTCATCCCATCACTTCTTTGAAAAAGAAGGGAATTAAATTTGAATGGACATCTGAATGTGAAGAGAACTTTAATTTGTTGAAGAAGTTACTCACTAGTGCACCTGTGTTAAAGATTGTTGATCCAAATGAATATTGTGTGGTATGTACAAATGCATGCAAGGAAGGAATTGGTGGATTCCTCATTCAAAATGGACATGTCATTGGTTATTAGTCCAAAAATATTAAAGAGCATGAGAGGAACTATGCCACAAATGACTTGGATCTTGTTTTAATTGTTCACACATTGAAGATGCGGAGGAACTATCTCATGGGAAAGGGATTTGAATTAAGAATAGGCCACAGTGGTCTGAAGTATCTTTTTGAACAACCGACATTGAATTCTAGGCAAACAAGATGGTTGGAATTTTTAAGTGAATACGACTTTGATACCAAGCATATCAAGAGAAAAGAAAATAAATTTGTTGATGCACTTAGTAGACGAGTGCATCTCATGCACACTACAATTGGAAATATGCATCAGTCAGACTTGAAGAGAAAAAATTTAGATGTTGTTGTTACATATCAACATTAACTATAGGTAAAGGAAAGCTTGTAGCAAGAGGATGTACAACAGAAAAGTAAAGAGTATGAGATAAAGGAAGATGGATTAGTTATGCATAAAAATATAATTTATGTTCCTAGTTTCGGGAACTTAGGATTAAAGGAAATGCATAATGTTCCATATGTTGGACATCCCAGTTACCATAAATCAATTACAATAGTAAGAAGCCAATTATTTTGGTCGGGGATGAAAAATGATGTTTTTGATTACATTGTTAGATGTATGGAATGACAGAGAGTGAAGGATGAGCATAGACACCCAGAGAGTTTGCTACAACCATTACCAATCCCAGAGAAGAAATGGGAAGTGATAACCATTGATTTTATAACAAAGTTTCCAAAGACAGCAAGGAAACACGATTCAATCATGGTGGTGGTTGATAAATTGACAAAGGCTGCTCATTTTGTTTCTATAAAAAAAAACTAATACAACAGCTAATATTGCAGAAATTTACATGAAAGAAATTGCTAGGATGCATTGGATACCTAGGACAATTGTCTCAGACGAAGACACAAAGTTTACTTTGAATTTCTGGAAGGGATTATTTAAAGGATTTGGCACAAATATGAATTTTAGCACATCATACCATCCACAGTCAAATGGGCAAACATAGAGGGTCAACTGAATAATTGAAGACATGTTGAGAATGTATGTGATGGATAAGCCATCTAAGTGGGAATATTACTTGTACTTAGTTGAGTTTGCCTATAATAATGGGTATCAAGCTTCATTGAAGATGATCCCATTTGAATCTTTGTATGGTATAAAATGCAATACTCTAGTAAGTTGGGACAACCCAACAGATAGAGTGGTACTTGGGACATAGTTGCTCAAGGATATGGAAGACCAAATGATTAAGATTAAGTGGAATTTAAAGGAAACTCATGATAGACATAAATTTTATGCCAATAAGAATAGGACAACAAGAGAATTCAAAGTGGGGGAGCATGTGCTTTTGAAAGTAATTCCCAAGAAGATCTCTTTGAATTTGGGTAGTTGCACAAAGTTGGCACCCTGATTTTGTGGCTCATTCAAGATATTGGACAGAATAAGACCAATTGCATACATGTTTGCATTGCATGTTTCCATGAATGTGCATAATGTATTTCATGTCTCTTTGCTAAAGAAACATGTACATGATCCTAACCATGTTATTAGTTGGCATTTGATTCAAGTAGAGACAGAGGGATACTTTAAGGTCCAACCAGTGCGAATATTGGACAGAAAAGTCAAAATGCTCTGAAATCGAGTTATAGAGATGGTAAAAGTTCAGTGGACTTGCTACGGTCCTGAAGATGCTACCTGGGAGCATGAATATGCCATGTGGGTAGAGTACCCACAGTTGTTTGAATATATTTTGGAATTTTGTTTCTTGTTTGTATATGCATTGAGGACAGTTCCAAAATAAAGGGGAGGGGATGTAACACCCCAGGTTTTGAGCCCCGTATTAAATAATGAATTGTTACACTGATGAGAGGTCAGAGTTCCCAAATAATTATTAAAAGGCCAGCATGCCCAAGAAATTTAATGTTTTGATCATTATTAATAATAAATACATCTATGGTTGCTAGACGGACAAGGACTAGAGTTAGAGGGGACTATGATTCCAAAAGAGAGGGGGCTTGAGGGGATAAGCATTTATTTGTATATTTTATTCTCCATTTTTTCTTAATGGAGAATAGTAGTTACGTGACCTTCTTGGGGGAAGGCCAGGAGGTTCTTGACTCCCAAGAGTTCATAAACCCATCTCTGGTCTATTGAGGGGGGTTGGTCGTTATGTTGGTCATGGTTGTTCATTCTCCCCTCACTCCCATTCTCTCTCTCGTTCTATTGTGGGTTCTCCTCACTCCCATTCTCTCTCTTGTTCTATTGTGGGTCGCTTCACCTATTCACGCATTCATTCACCCAATTTTTTCACTATGCCACACCTTGAGTAGAGGCTTCACTCCATTCTTTCCTGCACCCGCTCATCTCCTCATTCACGTTTATCTTGGGAAGGGAAGCAGATTGTTGAAGAACAACCATGGTTTTTTGGTTGTAGATATTGTTGGTGTAATCCATCCATGAATCGAGGCCTGCATGTATGTGATGTTTTGTCTTGTGTCTATCCTTGCTCACAGCTGTGAGTCCTGAGATTCCCAGCATGAAGATTCTAGACCAGCTGCACTGGAGCCCTAGTAGGACAAGGAATGTCTGAGAGACTGTGTGGCAGAGAATGGTGGGGTCCATTCTCTTGGGTGTTGCAGACTAGGTAGAAGAGATTTGGGTACTTGGATTGTTGTTGGTGTTGGGGAAGCATGTGAGAGCTTGATTGTTGACTGGCTTGGGAAGTCGAGTAACACTGTGGAACCTTCCTTATGGATTCATAGCCCTGTCTCGGGGGTGACATTGTTGTTGAGACTTAGAACAACAGTGTCTACGGTTGGGTGGAACGTCCTTGGTCTGCAGCCAATCGGTGGTTCTCTTCTATAAAAGATAAGTGCTCTCTATTATGGTATTAATTACTTGTGTATGAATTATTTTGTTGTGTAATTATCGTTGAATTTGATATGTTTAGAGTATGCATTCTTGTTGTGTATTGTTGTGCATATCATATGATTCATTGCTTGTATGTTTAGCATGAATCTTGATCAATGCATGTGAATCTTCCATGCATTCCCTATTATTTAAATTTAGAGAAGGGATCGAATTAGTCAAGAGAAGGGACTTGTGGTTAGCATGCTCAGCCTGTGGGTGGTTGGGTATGTTACAACCATTAATTGCAATATTCACAATTTTCTTTCTGGAATAACTTCTTCAATGGATTGTAGTTGATCTCTCAACTGAGAAATCCTTACAAAGTATGAGGCTACAGTATCATCCTTAGTCATCTTTGTGTCACGAAGCTCATTCTTCAGACTCATCACTTGTCCAATATTTATGACTGCAAAGAGGTTAATTAGGGCATCATACATCTTCTTGGATGAGTCAAAGTTTGATATGTAGGCTATCAAGTGATCCTTTACAGATTCCACAATGATACTCATGGCATTGATGTCATTGTCCTTGAACTTCTCCATTGCTACAATGTTTTGAGGTTCATTTTCTTTTCCTGCTTCAAACTGTGGTTCTAAGATCTTTCCTTTTATGATGTATAGATCTTTATTCTTGGCAAGGATGAGGTCAATCCTTGTATTCCATGCTTTGAAGTTTGAAGCCCCTTCTAACTTGTTTTTTGAATTCATAGAGTAAGTCATGGTTGCATTGACTTTGAATTTGGATTTGACTTGGTCAACCTTTGACTTTGACCAAAAACTCAACCCTGATGCCTTGGCTAGTTGAGGGTACCATGAGATGTGCTAGGCTAAGGTGCACTAGGATATCAAGGAATTAGCTCAAGCGCTTCACTTTGTTGGTCTTTTGGTAGCTGTGGGAGGATCTTTTCCTCCTAGATGACCTTTCTTAGATGCAGAGAAGATTCTAGAAGAAAGAAATCCATTGGACAGATGTTGAAATACCCTAGAAGAGAAGTTGGCCCAGAGGAATAAAGTATAATGAAAAGACACCTTCCCATAAGATAATTCATCCTAGTCTAGTGGCCATAAAAACTATAAATAGAGGGCATCTTAGTTCATTTGTTCACTCACACACATTGTCTCAACTACACATAAGAAAGGTGCAAGTTTGGAGGAGGTGACATAGTAGCTGCAATTGGACAATTTATTCTTGTTTTGTCTTTTGGTATCTCTCTCTTGTGCGCTACTCCTCAAGGAGGTGTGCTACCTTTGTATGGTGTTGTTGTTGCATCTTGGGTTGTATTTTTGGTTGAGCTAGCACTTGTGCTAGGGTTTATCTGACTGGACTTGCTTTGTGAATGGAATTTATCTAATAAAGGTTGTTGGGTTTTTCCCCCATTTGGGGTTTTCCTAGGATAAAACTCTGTTGTTCTTTTCTGTCTCTTGTTTATGTTTCTACTACTCATTAAATTATATATATGTTAATGGTAATGAAGTAAAAGAAAACCAGTAACACTAATGCTCTGTAAATACAAAAAAAACCAACATGGTACCAGGGTTGGTTACCTTCATAATAGTTTAACCATTGGAAGGAAGATCGGTACAACGACACCTTGCAGCTGCAATAATTTGTCAAGCTCATTGAGAACTATCCCAAAGACATTGGGAATAATTCCTTCATGGAGAAGTACGCCCTAACCTAGCGCACCCCCTGAAACCCTCAACGTGTAGTTTGGTGAAGTTTAAAAAATCGAGGTTTTCAGTGCTAGGGTTTCTATCGACGAAAATGTCAACCAGTATAAGAGTTGAGGATAGATTGGATGGAGTAGATAACTTGAGATATTGGAATTATAGGATACAAATAATTCTAGAAGAGAGTGAATTATTGGATCACGTCAAGAAGATGCTTCCAGAATCCAAAGACGAAGAAGCAAAGGAAAAGTTCAAGAAGAATGAGGTCAAGGCCAAGTGGATCTTGACAGACTCAATCAAGGATCACCTAATACCCAATGTATCATAACTAAAGACTGCAAAGAAGATGTTTGATTCCCTAACCAGACTCTATGAAATAAAGAACACCATTCGGAAGCTTACCCTATGGCATCAACTCAGAAATGTGACTATGAACAAGTCAGAGACGATAGCCAACTTAATTACAAGGATCTCACAAATCAATGATCGGTTAGAAACTATTGGAGATCCAATAGAAGACATTGAAATTGTGACCACCACACTCAATGGATTCCCTCCCTCATGGGACCTATTTTTCCAAGGAATTTGCACAAGAAGGAGATTACCCAAGTTTGACAAGTTATGGTGAGATTGCACTCAAGAGGAATCTAGGTTGATATCCAAGACACAAAAGACTAATGAGGAAGAAAATCAAGCACTTGTTTCCCAAGTGAAGAAGAGAAAGAAAAGGGAAGAAGGCAGCCCAAAGAATTCTAAGAGACCTCGTTACAAGAAGGATACATCAAATATCAGATGTTATAGTTTCTAGAACCTGGGACACTATGCTTTTCAATGTCCACATAGAAATTAAAAGGAAAAGAAGAAACACCATGCACATGCAGTAGATGAAGAAGAGCACTCAAAGGCATCAAAGTGTTAGCAACAAATTTTGTCTTGGGCACAAAAGTACACAGGTCTACAGGTTGCACGAGAAGTGCCCAAGCGCAGCATGGGAGAATCTCTTTCCAAGTTACAATTCAAGCGAGCGGGCGAAGTTTTGTTGTCGAGCGGCCGAAACCCATCTATAAATATGATCATTGGTCATCGAGATCTCGGGGCTACCAAGTTACCCGAGGTATAGCGTCAAAGAAAACACCTATATTTCAAGACAAAATCTGGGTCATCCGATCCAGTGACGCATGGCGCAAGATCTAGTCACGTCGGCATATCGACATTTGAGAGTTCGACGGGTAAAATTTTCTCGTCTTCTCACATCTCGAAAACCCGAACCCCGAAGCGCCGAAAGAACCCAGAATAGGGCCCATGGTTTTGGCACCTGGTCACAAAGGAGTAGGCCTAGAGGAGGGGCACTAAGGTTTATCAGTTGGAAAGACAGGTCCCGAAGAGTCGAGAGCGATCTTAGTCATTCATCCCGGAGGGACACGTGGTGCGCGATTAGGCTCTCTTCCTTTTCTCCCATCGCGACTTCAAAGCGCAAGGAGCAACTCTTTCATATCCTCGAGACGCAAAGTGTCGAAGACGTCCCAGACCCGGGCCCACAGTATTACCGAATTAGTTCAGGATCGTCAGATCAGAGAGGGGCGTGTGGCACCCATTAGGCCCTCTCGGCATTTCTCCCATCGCAACTTCAAAGAGGAAGGATCTGCTCCTTCCTATCCACGAACTCCAAAACGTCGAAATCACCTTTGAAGATAGGCACAAGGTCACGGCCCATAGTCACTTGAAGGCAATAGAAAGAGCTACGCGAAGGGCTGAAGCACCGGGTATAGCTGCAAAAGGGATCACTGTGTTCTCTAGGTGCCAGTTCAACTTGATCTCAACCTTGATACCTTCTTGGAGTAAATGAAGAAGAGAGAGGGTGGTTGAAACCTCACCTCACTAGTTAATTGCAAGGTATGGATGTCTCGGCGGGAAGTCTACCCGAGATGGTCCCCTGTACTGATTCTTTCCACAGAAGCCATGCTGAGTCCTCGACTCACCAGGGAATCCTGCGCACACTAATTCAGCATTTAAGGGCTCAGCTACCCCCTAGTGCGAGCCATGCAGAATTAAGGTGGTGTATGATAGAGGAGTACAGGCCATATTTGATTGAAGAGATGCCTCTGTGTTTGAATGTAAGAAGATCTTGCGCTTAGATGTTTTCTCCTACAGTCTGTTAGAAACCTGATGTTTACGACAGACCTTTGCATTTCTCTTATACAAGTCTTCCCCCTATTCACCCTTACTACAACTCACTGTCTGAAGTTTATCTAAGACCTCACTTGCCCATGCATGTCTAGCCTAGTTTCGGAGTTAGAACAATATTGTTTTGAGTTAACTTCCATTCGATCACCCCTTTTTATAAACAAATCATGACATAAACTGATGGGCATCGGTCTCTTCTCCTGTTGCAATCCAGGAGTGACTTCTGACACTAACATTTCTGGCGCCGTTGTCGGGGACAAAGTTGAAAATTTTTCCCAAGATTGAACGACATTGAGCCTCTGATTCTAAAGGTGCATCAGGTATCAAAGTCTCTGAAGATTTCTACTATGCACTTGGAGACTCCATTGACGACTCCACTATGGAGAACCTGCCATTTTAATTGTGGATTTCAGAGGCAGACACATGCGGTCCCATCCACAGCTACCTCTAGCTACACCTGAAACTGATTCAGAGGTGGTTATCAGGAAAGGAAAGGCCTCTGAAGGAGAAGATTTTGCTGCTGAACCAGGTAATCCACCATCCCCTTCTGTAGGAACTACATTTTCTCCTCCTCAGTTTCTTAACAGACCTTTTTATGAAGTTTCCCGTTTCCTGAATTTCGGGAGTGTTCCTGTTGATTTCCCCCCCCCTGGTCTGGGATTGGAGGGAAAAACCCTTGTCACTCCCCTCTCCCTTGAAGTTGTACCTTGGCATAGACCCAGGACCACAGAAGATTTACCCACTCCTAGATTTACCACTCCTCCTCTTGTTACTGTTGTCGCTTATGCACAAAGAGAAGCATCTGCTGACTTAATCCCATCAACCTTCTCCCTAAATACCCTATCGTTCCCCATTCCACTTAGGATCTCATCTCCAATATCTCCTTTTCGAGCTCCTTCTCCTCTGAGTTCTCCTCCACGTAATATCCCTATGGCAGGAGCAAATATCCCTATGACCAGAATGGAGGCTATTGTAGCCATTAGGTATGCTCCCCTTGTGTTACCCCAGACTCTCAATGCCCTCCCAACAGATGGTTACCTCAAGCAACTGCCCAAGTTTACAGGCGAGGGGGACATAACTGCAGAAGAACACCTAGAAGCCTTTTACAATTTTACAGATGATAATGTTATCATGCATGCAGACATATGGATGAGGATTTTTGTCCATAGTCTTCAAGGCGAGGCTAGAAAATGGTTTAAGGCCCTGCCTCATGGATCTATTAATGGGATCGAAGCTTTAGATAATGCCTTTTTGAGACAGTGGGGAGATAAAAAAGACTTCATGTATTACATGACAAAGTTTGGGTATTTAAAGAGAAAAGAAGGAGAGTTTGTCTCTAACTTCTCCAATAGATTCAATAAAATGTACAATAAAATCCCTGCTGAGATAAAACCCTCCGAAGCCTCTGCAAAGATCACTTATGTCAACGCCTTTGATCCCAATTACTGCCTCCTGTTGAGAGAAAGAAAAGCCACTACTCTGGCTCACATGCAGGATGCAGCCGTGGAGGTAGAATCTAACATATTGGTTGTTGACTGACTTAGGAACACTGCTGATAGAAACATATCTAGGAAGAGGCCTGAAGCCTCGCCATCCAGTTCCTCTCCCCTGCCCCTTCAGACAGATGAGACAACTAGAGTGCTAAAATCACTTTCTTCCAGGATGGAAAGGTGGGAATTATAAGGGAAGCCCATGTACAAAAATACCCAAAATACAGATAGCAGGGGCTTCAGGAAGCCTAATAACAATTTGCCATGGGCTTTCACAAGGGAACATAAGAGCAGAGATAGGGATGATCAGAGGATTCAAACCCCTCTCCAGAACAATCTAGTTTCTCATGAGGAAGGGGAGGAGGTGGGTGAACTCGACCCTGAGATCCACTGCATCGAGGACACTTCCTCATTTCCTCATTTGACTCAATCTGCATATGAATAATCCTTTATCAACACTAAAATCAACGAGTTGAGTACAGGGGAAAAAGCCAGCAACACTCCTAACAGATATAATCTCAGGATCAACCCCTCATAGTAGAAAGACATACTAAAGTAGCAACAACCACTACTGAAGGAAAGAAAACTCAGAATACTTCGCTAGTAGCCAAGGAACCTGTCTCTGAGGTAAGGGAAGCTCCTAAGCCTATTCCCTCCTTTAATTTTGAGCATGAGATTCAGAAGATTAGAATTCATGTACCCCTATCCGAACTAGTTAAAAATGAAGATTTCAAAAGGTCCCTCTCCAAGCTGCTACAATCTGCGCCCCCCCAGCCTTCCACTGACTCAATAAATTTCCAAGATGAAAAGCCAACAGTTGTCCTAGATCTCATGGTAGAAGATAGAGATGATTCATCCCCTCCTTTCTACACATCCCTAAATATACATGATAAAGTATTGCATAACTTCCTCATGGATTCAGGGTCTTCCCATAACCTTATGCCCAAAATAGTAATGGAAGAATTGGGACTGGAGGTGACAAAGACTTATCATGATTTGTACTCTTTCAATTCAAGGAGGGTGCAGTGTCTGGGAGTCATCAAAGACCTGATGGTCTCTTTGTTTCAGTTTCCCATGAAGAGTGTGGTCATGGATATTGTGGTAGCTAATGTCCCCCCCAAATTCGGCATGTTGTTGTCAAGATCTTAGATTAAAAGGCTTGGAGGAACATTACAGATGGATCTCACGTATGCCACTATTCCAGTCTTCGAAGGGGAACAAAGGAGGTTATATAGGGAAGCTCAACTGGCCTACATCGTTAGTGACGAAGAAAACCCTACCAATCATCTTATCTTCGCACTTGACACTGATTTGGGGTCTAGTTTATTGCAGCTCACTGATGCTCCTGAAGACCCTGTCCAAGTCAGAAAAGAACCCGATATTAATTATCAGATTCCCCCTACAACCATCTCTATTTGGAATATGTTCTTCGATGAAGCTTCTTCTAGCAAAAGCGTCGGTGCTGGAGTGGTTTTCATGTCACCTTGTCAAGAGACCATATCCCTTTCATACAAGCTGGAATTTGAAACTACCAACAATGTGGTGGAATATGAAGCTCTTGTTCTGGGTACGAGGGTTGCAAAATAAATGGGAATTAAAGAGATAGCAATATTTGGAGATGCTGAGTTGATCATTCAGCAAGTCATAAATTCTTATCGTGCTAATCATCCTCGGCTCAGAAATTATAGAAATGAGATATGGGACTTGATTGATAATTTCTTCTTGGCTTTTAACATTTCTTTCATTCCAAGGGGGGAAAACACTTCAGCCGATTCTTTAGCTGTCTCGGCTAGTTTGCTCAAAGTTCCTCTGCCGCCTATGGTCAAATATGATGTTGAAATAAAATATAGGCCCTCTGTACCAGACAATGTCAAGCATTGGAAGGTATTCGAAGATGATCTGGAAATCGAAAAATTTCTCCAATCTGTTGATGAATTTTTTGTGTTTCACATTGATCAGGATCCCGACCTGGAAGGTGACCCTCATCTTGAGGTGTTTTTAAATGAAATTGTTAATCACCAGATTATTTAGATGCCTAGCAATCACATTCTGAGGGGACTAGTCCCTTTAGAAAGATTGTTCAATGGGAATGATGTGGCAGTAAAGGGTAAGGTTTCAAATGAATATGCCGACATAACTGAGTGTAACATTGACACACAGGAGGAGCCCAAGTTTTTCAAATTATCAAGCAGCCTGACCAATGAACAGAGGGAGGAATATCCTGAGTTATTAAAGGAATTCGTTGATGTGTTTGCGTGGACCTATGAAGACCCCAAGACTTATGACACATCTTTCATTGAGCACAAGATCCCACTAAACAAAGAGGCTAGGCCATTCAGACATAAGCTGAGACAGATAAATCCCATGTTGTTTCCCGTCATGGAGAGAGAAGTGAAGAAATTGTTAGATGCCCAAATCATTGTCCCCTTGAGATATTCTAAATGGGTGGCCAATTTGGTCCCGGTGAGGAAGAAAAGTGGAGAAATCAGGCTTTGTGTCGATTTCAGGAACCTGAACAGGAGCTCAAGGAAAGACAACTACCCCTTGCCCAACATGGAGAAAATACTGCAGAGGGTGATTGGTGCATCTAGGATATCCATGATTGATGGTTTTTCTGGCTATAATCAGATATCAGTCATGCCTGAGGACAGAGAAAAAACGACCTTCACCACTCCTTGGGGCACATTCATGTATGCCAAAATGCCTTTTGGATTGATGAATGCAAGAGAAACATTTCAATGAGTCATGGACATAGCCTTCATTGGGGAGAAAGATAAGTTTGTAGTGATCTATCTAGATGACATAACAGTCTTCTCCAGGTCTGACAAAGAGCACTGTTGTCATCTGAGAAAAGTTTTTTTGAAGTGTCGGAGGTTTGGCCTATCCTTAAACCCCAAGAAATCTTTGTTTTCTATGAAGGAGGGGAAGCTATTAGGCCATATAGTATCAGCAGAGGGAGTGAGGATTGATCCTAGCAGGGTAGAGGCAATTCAAACCCTGTCACTTCCTAGATCTAAGAAGGAAGTTCAGGCCTTTTGGGGGAAGATTAATTTCCTGAGGAGATTCGTCTCAAATTTTGCTGAGTTGGTGAAACACATCACAGCCATGCTCAGGAAGGGAAATGAAGTGAAATGGACCACTGAACCTAGGGAATCTTTTATCCAAATAAAAAGGGCATTGAGTGAGGCACATGTGTTGATCAGTCCTGACTATTCCAAAGAGTTCCTAATTTTCTCTTTTGCTTCTTTTGATACAGTAGAAGCGGTCTTGTTGTAGGAAAATGAGGAAGGGCAAGAGCAACCCATTGCCTTCTTCAGCAAAGCATTAAGAGATGCAGAGATCAAGTATGAAATCATGGAAAAATAGGCCTATTCCTTAGTGAAAGCTCTCAAATCTTTCAGAGTCTATGTCCTGCACTCAAAAGTGACCGCATACGTTCCTTCAGCCTCTGTGAAGGACATCCTTGTACAACCCGACATAGACAGGAGGAGGAGTAAGTGGATAGCCAAGATCCTGGAGTTTGACTTGGAGATAAGGCCTACCAAATTGATTAAAGGTCAAGGATTAGCCAAGTTGTTGGCTGAAGAAAATTGTAGAGACTTGGGGGTAGATTTCATCAATGCATGTTCAAAAGATCAAAAGAATCAATTGTTTGATGTAAACCCTCAAACAGAACCCATGTTGGCTCGATGTCCTTGGTATAAGGATGTTATATATTTTTTGCAGGAGTTGCGACCTCCAGATGGCCTGCAAAGAAACAAGGCAAGAGCTCTAAAGCTCAAAGCAGTTAGATATTGCATTGTCGATCAAATTTTATACTGGAAAGACCCCCTGGGGGTGATTTTAAAATGCATGAATCCGCAAGAGGCTGACAGGATCATAGTTGAATTTCACAGTGGCCTATGTGGAGGGCACCATTTTTGGAAGACCGTAGCTCACAAAATTCTCAGAGTTGGGTACTACTGGCCCACCTTGTTCACTGATGTTTATAGAGAAGTTAGAGCCTGCATCCCATGCCAAAGTTTTTCAGGAAAGAAACAAATCAAATCTCTGCCTTTAAAGCCTGTAGTTGTTTCGGGACCTTTCCAGCAATGGGGCCTAGATTTTATTGGAGAAATCCACCCTGCTTCTAGTGGGCAGCATAGATGGATCCTGACTGTTACAGATTTATTTACTAAGTGGATCGAAGCTATCCCTACCAGAAGTGCTTCCCACAAGGTAATTATTGGATTCCTGGAAGACCTTATCACAAGATTTGACTGCCCAAGAAAGATTTTTACTGATAACGCAGCCTCATTCAAGGCTGAGTCATTAGCCAAGTTCTGTGAGCAATTTGGGATCAAACTGATTCACTCCACCCCATACTATCCCCAGGGAAATGGTTTAGCAGAGTCCTCCAACAAAATCCTGATAAGGATCATCAAAAGACTATTGGAGGACAACAAAAGGGCCTAGGATTCAAAGTTGAAATTCGCTCTATGGGCCGATCGAGTGACCACAAAGAGATCTATAGGCATCTCCCCTTTCCAATTAGTTTATGGAGAAGAAGTTGTTTTCCCTTCTTAGCTAGCCATTCCTGTAGCAAAGTTCTTCCAAGATCATCAAGAAGAGCCTGATGACATGATCAGAAGAGTTCATCAACTGGTGGAAGTCCAGCAGGCCAAAGAGAAGGTAATGGACAGAATTTAGGACCATCAGCAGAAGGTCAAACTGGATTTTGACAGGAAAGTCAAGAAGAAAGAGTTTGAGATCGGGGATTTGGTGCTTAAGTGGGATGAACCCATGCAAGATAAGGGCAAACACGATAAGTTCGACTCCCTATGGATCCGGCCTTTCAAAATCTCTGAGGTTTTCTCAAACAACATATACAGGTTGCAGGATTTGGAGGGTGAAGCGGTTTTCAACAGCCCAGTAAATGGCCATTTTTTGAAGAAATGTTTTGTTGAGCCTTAGACGGCTCCTTTGTTTGTAAATATTTTCCTCTTGGTTCTTGTTTCATTTTCCTTTTTATTATTTTCGTCTTAGTAAATGACTCCATAGCCCAATAGCAAGGCACTGAAGCTGCAAATGAGTTCTTAGATCATCACAGGGATGACTCTATCCCCCATGGAGCCTAATGTTAGCAAAAAATTTTGTCTTGGGCACAAAAGTACCTAGGTCTGCAGGTTGCACGAGAAGTGCCCAAGAATAGCATGGGAGAATCTCTTTCTAGGTTACAAGTCAGGCGAGCGGGCGAAGTTTTGTTGTCGAGTGGCCGAAACCCATCTATAAAGCTGATCATTGGTCATCAGGATCTCGAGGCTACCAAGTTACCCGAGGTATAGCGTCAGAGAAAGAACATATATTTCAAGATAAAATATGGGTCGTCCAATCCAATGACGCATGGAACAAGATCTAGTCACGTCGGCATATCGGCATTCGGGAGTTCGAAGGGTAAAAGTCCCTCGTCTTCTCACATCTCGGAATCCCGAATCCCGAAGTGCCGAAAGAACCCCAGAATTGGGCCCATGGTTTTGGCGCATGGTCACAAAGGAGCAGGCCTAGAGGAGGGGTGATAAGGTTTATCATTTGGCAAGACGGGTCCCGAAGGGCCGAGACTGATCTTAGCCGCTCATCCCGGAGGGACACATGGTGCGCAATTAGGCTCTCTGCCTTTTCAACCGTTGCTACTTTGAAGCGCAAGGATCAGCTCTTTCATATCCCCAAGACGCGAAGCGCCAAAGACGTCTTGGACCCGGGTCCACAGTATTACCGAATTAGTTCAGGACCGTCAAATAAAAGAGGGGCATGTGGCACCCATTAGGCCCTCTCGACATTTCTCCCATCGCAACTTCGAATAGGAAGGATCTGCCCCTTCCTATCCACGAACCCCGAAACATCGAAAGCACCTTTGAAGATAGGCACAAGGTCACAGCCCGTAGTCACTTGAAGGCAATAGAAAGAGCTATGCAAAGGGCCGAAGCGTCGGGTATAGCTGCAGAAGGGATCATCGTGTTCTCCAGGTGCCAATTCAACTTGATCTCAACCCTAATATCTGCTTGGAGTAAATGAAGAAGAGAGAGGATGGTTGAAACCTCACCTCACTTGTTAATTGCAAGGTATGGATGTCCCGATAGGAAGTTTTCCCGAGATGGTCCCCTGTACTGATTCTTTCCACAGAAGCCATGCCGAGTCCTCAACTCACCAGGGAAGCCCGCACATGCTAATTCATCATTTAAGGGCTCAACTACCCTCTGGCATGAGCCATGCAGAATTAAGGTGGTGTATGACAGAGGAGTGCAGGCTAGATTTGATTGAAGAGACGCCTCATCCCGAAAGTCTAGGAGGCCTCTAATGGGAAAATGTTTAGAAGTATATATACTTTGTTTTGATATTTTTCAAAGGATCGATGGTAGATCGAAGCTCCCGATTGTAAAGTTTTAACAGACACTCTAGTTCTCTGGTTATGCATCTATATGTAAGATTTCTTGTTTAATGACAAACAGTTTTCTTACCCCATCTAATTTTCATCTCATACCGAGGGAGTTCATGATTGACTGATTCACATGAATTATTGCAATTATGTTACGATAAAGGATTTATTGTTGCATTGTTGTATTCTTTGGTTTTTTGCATTTGAATGTAAGAAGATCTTGCGTTTAGATGTTTTCTCCTACAGTCTGTTAGAAACCTGATGTTTACGACAGACCTTTTCATTTCTCTTATACAAGTCTTCCCCCTATTCACCCTTACTACAACTCACTGTCTAAAGTTTATCTAAGACCTCACTTGCCCATGTGTTAGTAACAATTTTTGTCTGAGGCACAAGAGTATTCAGAATTGCAAATGGCATGAGGAGCGCTGGGTGCAGCTCATAGAAGAAATCTATTTCGGGCTTAAATCAAGCGAGCGGGCACTTCATTCTTCTGCGGCAAGAATTCATCGACAGAGCAAAGCAGCGGTTGATGGGTTGTTGCATCTAACCGAGTCGCGCTAAGTATGGCGCAAAAGGGTTTTCAAGGGGCGTAAATCGCGATTAGTACAAGTGAAGTAGTTATTTCTCAAACTCGGGGTTCGTAAGTTCAGAGGGCAGACTATGTCTTTTAGTTGCATGAGATTACGAGTTACAAAAAGTGCCCAGAGGGGGTCATCCTTCGCTGACCATCGCGCCTCGAGACTTCGCGAGGGGAGAATGCCAAAGATCGATACTCCAGCTCGCGAAGTCGCGATTTACGAGAGGCGTTAGTACTTGGGCTCTAGCCGACAGTTACATGCAGAGAGCACTGACCAGAAATGGGGGCCTGACCCATATCGCCATATCGGGGATCGGGAGTTTAGAAAAGGGAGTTGAGGGTCTTTGACCCACGAACTCACGAATCGCAAAAGGGAAATAACTTTTAAAGTTGGGCCCATAGTATCAGGGGGCAGTCTCAGCCGTCCATTTGAAGCGAACACCTGGCACGCGATTAGGCTCCCCGCCGTTTCTCCCATCATGGTTTCGAAGCGCAAAAAACGGCTCCATCATATCCCGATACGTGAAGTAGCGAGAGAATTCAAGACCTGGGGCCCACAACAGCGTCGGGTGAGTTTAGGACCGTTAGATTTGAAGGACGTGTGGCACTCAATTGAGCCATCTCGACATTTCACCCATCGCAACTATGATAAGCAAGGACCAGATCCTTCCCATTCGCGAACGCCGAAAGTGCCTTGGGAATAAGCACGTGGTCACAGCCCGTGGTCACTTAGGGAAATAAAGGAGTTGTGTAAAGAAGGCCAAAAGTGCCAAGTTTAGTTACAGAAGGGATCATCACGATCTCCCAGCGTCATTGGATCTGATCCCAATATTGTTTCTCGCTCGGAGTAAATGAAGGCAAGGAGAGGTGGTTGAAACCTCTCCTCAGTCATTAAGTGTGAAGTATGGAGGGCCTGGCGAGCGGTCTGCTTGAGAGGGTCCTGTGTGCCCATTTTTTCGGAGAAGCCATGCCAAAGTCCTCGACTAGACAGAGAATTTTGTGCATGCTAGCCTGGCACTCAATGGCTCAGCTACCCTCCCTCTACAGGAGTCATGCACAGTTAAGGTGACGTCTGACAGGGGTTATCCGTCCGAATTCAGCTAAAGGGACACCACGCTTTGGATGGTTGAACATGTCTCTGTTAGGTGAATTTTCCTGAGTATATAGACTCAGTGTTTGTATTTTGTAATCTATCGATGGTTGAGCAAGGCTCCCGATTGTAAAATTTTGATGAAGCGTTGGTCGCTCTGGTTAATGTATATGGCATTTGAGACTTTTTACTTTATGGATGTCAGCCTCTTTTCCATATCTTGTATACTGTGTTAGAACAACTTGGAATTGGAGGATCCAGTTGAGTTGTAGTTGTCATAGGATGATGTAGGTTGGATCACTGTAATAGTTGTATTGTTTCTAATCAGTTCCTATGATTTTCTTAGCGCTGAACGACTTGGAATTGAAGGATTCAATCAAGTCACCCCTCAGTTTCTTGAAGCTCTGGACCAAGAGGATATTGGTTTCTGAGTTTTTCATCCTCAAGCTTCCAAAGGCCTGTTTCCCAAGGCAGTCTTGCTCGCCTTTCTCTCAAGTATTCCATCTACCACCCTTCAATCCATTTACTGACGGAAGTTGGATCAAGACCTCCCTTGTTTTCTACATGCCAGACCTAGTTTTCTAAGTTAAAGTTATACCATCTTGAGTCATTGTCCATTCGATCACCCCATTAAACAAATCGTGACGTAAAACTGATGGGCGTTGAGCTCTTCTCCTGCTAGCAATCCAGGGGTGACTTCTGACGCTAACATTTCTCGCACCGTTGCCGAGGACGAAGTTGAAAATTTTCCCCGGGATTGAACAACATTGAACCTCTGAACTCGAAGGTGCATCGGGTATCAGAGCCTTTGAAGATTGCTACTATGCACCTGGCGACTCCATTGTGACGACTCCGCTAGGGAGAACCTGCTCTATTAATTGTGGCTTTCAGAGGTAGACACATGCGGTCTCATCCACAGCTGCCTCTAGCTACACCTGAAATTGATCCAGAGGTGGTTCTCAGAAAAGGAAAGAACTATGAAGAAGAAGCTTCCATCCCTGAACCAGGTAATCTGCCATCTCCTTCTGTAGGAACTCCATTTTCTCCTCCTCAGTTTCTCAATAGGCCTCCTTCAGAGGTTTCCTGTTTCCTGAACTTCGGGAGTGTTCCTGCTGAGTTTTCCCCTCCTGGTCTGGGATTGGAGGGAGAAACCCTTGTCACTCCCCTCTCCTCCGAAGTTGTACCCTGGCGTAGACCTAGGACTGCAGAAGATTTCCCCATGCCTAGTTTTACCTCTTCTGCGCAAAGAAGAGCACCTACTGACTTGAGCTCGTTAGCCTTCTCCTTAAATCCCCTCTTGTTTCCCACTCCACTTCGAGACTCATTCCCAGTAGCCCCTTCGCTAACTCCTTCTCCTCTGAGTTCTCCTCCACCTAATATTCCTATGGGTGGTGCTAATCCTCCTCTGAATAGAATGGACGCCATAGTCGCTGCCAAATATTCTCCCTTAGTTCTTCCCCATCCTATGAATCCTCTCCCTGTTGGAGATTACTTGAAATACATTCCCAAGTTCACCGGAGAAGGGGATGTAACTGCAAAAGAGAACCTGGCTGCTTTTTACAGTTACGCAGACAACCTCAACATTGAGAATGAAGATGTCTAGATGAGAGTCTTTGTCCAGAGCCTGGATGGCGAGGTGAGGAAATGGTTCAGAGGATTAGCCCCCGGATCTATTGCTGGGATCGAAGCCCTGGATAGTGCTTTCCTGAGGCAGTGGGGCGATATGAAAGATTTCATGTACTACATGACAGAGTTCGGGTCTCTGAAGAATATGGAAGGAGAGTCTGTCTCTGACTTCTCCAAAAGATTTAATAAGATGTATAATAAAATTCCTGCCGAAATAAAACCCTCAAAAGCCTCTGCCAAAATTTCCTATGCTAGTGCGTTTGGCCCCGATTTCTGTCTTTTGTTGAGAGAAAGAAGAGCCACCTCCTTAGCTCAAATGCAATATGCGGCCATAGAGGTAGAATCCAATGTATTAGCGGCTGACAGACTGAGGAACAAGGCCGACATAGACAGAAGAAAGGGAAGGTCAGAAACCTCAACTTTTGGATCATCGGTGCCCCACCCTCAAGTGGATGAACTGACCAAGATGGTGAAGTATCTGTCTGCAGAGATGGAGAGAATAAAAGTCGAGGGGAGGCAAGCATACAATGGCCCTCAGAACGCCGAAAACAAAGGAGGTTTCAGGAGGTCGAACAATTTTACTCCCCTGAATGTGCAAAGAGAGAGGGGAAGAGGCAGAGAAGACTAGAAAATTCAGGCCCCTTTCCCAAACAATTTTGTGGCCGAGGGGGAATAAGGGGAAACATATGAGCTTGATCCTAAAATCCACTACTTCGGAGACACTCCTCCTTTCCCTCATCTTACTCAATCATAATAAGAGGAGCTTCTTGTGGATAGTCAGCTAAATGAACTAAGCAAGGGAGACAAGGCTAGTGGCAGTTGAGGCAGGTATGACCTGAGGTCCAAGAAAAAGACTATAGCGCCTGATGTTCCTAAGCAGTCTACCAGAACAGAGAAACCTGCTAATGAAGTAGCAGATAGTCACAGAGGTAAGAAGACCCTACCCCTCTCTCCCGTAGTCCAGAGTCATGTTTCCAAAATAAAAGAAATTCCAAAGCTTACATCTTCTTTTAATTTCGAGCACGAAATTCAAAAAATCAGAATCCCTGTGCCCCTAACTGAATTGATTAAACATGAAGGGTTTAAGAAACGTTTCTCTAAGATTTTACATTCTAAGACCTCATGCCTTCCCACAGACTCCATCAATTTGCAAGATGAAAAACCTGCAGTTATCCTAGGTCCTACGGTAGAAGACAGGAATGATTTGTGCCCTCCCTTCTACACTTCCATGAACATACATGACAAGGTGCTGCACAATTGCTTGATGGATTCGGGGGCTTCTCACAACCTCATGCCCAAAACTGTCATGGAAGTGTTAGGGCTAGAAGTCACCTGAGCCTATCATGACCTCTATTCCTTTGACTCTAGAAAGGTTCAATGTCTAGGAGTTATCAAAGACCTGGTCATGACCTTGTTTCAGCTGCCCATGAAAAGTGTGGTCATGGATATTGTAGTGGCCGATGTCCCCCCCAAGTTCGGTATGTTGTTATCAAGATCTTGGATAAAAAGACTGGGGGGAACTTTGCAGATGGACCTCACATATGCTACTATCCCAGTGTTTGGAGGAGAGCATAGAAGGTTGTACAGGGAAGCCCAACTGGCCTATATAATCAGTGATGAAGCCAACCCTACCAACCATCCCATTTTTTCCTTAGACAATGATTTAGGTTCTAGTTTACTACAACTCACCCATGCTCCCGAGCCCCCTCTTAAGCTCAAAAATAAACCCACCTTTTCCCCTAAATTTCCTCCCTCCATCACCCCCGTCTGGAAAATGTTCTTTGATGGAGCCTCTTCCAGGGAAGGTGCTGGAGCTGGGGTGGTTTTTGTGTCACCTACTCGAGAAGCCATATCTGTATCATACAAGATAGAATTTGAAGCTACCAACAATGTGGCAGAGTATGAAGCTCTCATCCTGGGGTTAAGAGTCGCAAGGGAAATGGGAATTCAGGAGGTAGCAGTGTTCGGTGATGCAGAGTTGGTGGTCCAACAAATCAGAAACGCTTATCAGGATAAGCACCCTCGACTCAGAAGTTACAGAAATGAGGTATGGGACCTAATTGATAGTTTCTTCTCAGCATTTAACATTTATTTCATCCCAAGAGAGGAGAACACAATGGCAGATTCCTTGGCTACATCAGCAAGTAATTTCAAAATACCCTTGCCGCCCAAATTCAAATATGATGTGGAAGTAAAATATAGACCCTCCATTCCTGACAACGTCAAACATTGGAAGGTTTTCGAGGATGATCTTGAGGTCAAGAAATTCTTGGAAACTGTCGAAGAGTTTTCAGAGATGCATATCAACCAAGACTATGTCTCTAAAGAAGAGCTTGATGGGGGTAATTTTGTGAATAAAATTGTAGAGCATAACATTGTGCAGCTACCCAACAATAATATTCCAAGGGGACTGGTTCCTTTGGAAAGGATTTTTGATAGAAACGATGTATCATTAAAAGGGGAGATCACGGAGGATGACATTGGTACTATTCAATGCAACATTGGGACCGATAACGAGCCCAAGTTTGTTAAATTGTCAAGAAGTATGACATAGGAGCAGAGGTCTGAATACACTGGACTTTTGAGGGAATTTGCTAACGTGTTTTCCTGGACCTACGAGGACCTCAAAACATATGACACTTCTGTCATCGAGCATAAAATCCCATTAAAAGAGGAGGCAAAGCCATTTAGGCGGAAGCTGAGACAGATCAATCCTATGTTGTTGCCTATCATGGAGAGGGAAGTGAAGAAGCTGCTTCAATCTCAGAGAATTGTAACGCTGAGGTATTCAGAGTGGGTGGCCAACTTGGTGCCAGTAAGGAAAAAGAGTGGAGAGATTCGGCTCTGTGTAGACTTCAGAAACCTGAACAGGTGCTCACGAAAGGATAACTATCCCTTACCAAAGATGGAACATATACTGCAGAGGGTAACAGAAGCTTACGGGATGTCCATGATTGATGGTTTCTCTGGCTACAATCAGGTCTCTGTCCTGCCTGAGGACAGGGAAAAGACAACATTTACCACTCCATGGGGCACATTCATGTACGCCAAGATGTCGTTTGGATTAATGAATGCAGGGGCAATGTTTCAGCGTGCCATGGACATAGCTTTCGTCGGTGAAAAGGATAAATTTGTGGTCGTCTATCTGGATGACATCACAGTGTTTTCAAAGTCTGATAAAGAACATTGTCGTCATTTCACGAAAGTTTTCCTGAAATGTAGGAGTTTTGGCATTTCATTAAACCCCAAGAAATCTCTATTCGCCATGCAGGAGGGAAGATTACTAGGCCACATAGTATTAGCGGAAGGAGTTAGGATTGACCCTAGCAGAGTTGAGGCAATACAATCCTTATTAGTCCTAAGGTCCAAGAAGGAGGTCCAATCCTTCCTTGACAAGATTAATTTCCTAAGGAGGTTTGTGCATAACTTTGCTGAGGAGGTAAAACTTATAACAGCCATGCTAAGGAAAGGAAATGAAGTGAGGTGGACTTATGAATCGCGAAATTCCTTTGAGAAAATAAATAAGGCCCTGACTGAATCCCCCTTCCTTATTAGTCCCGACTACTCAAAGGATTTCCTTATTTTCTCCCTTGCCTCACCTGACACGGTGGCTGCTATTTTATTACAGACAAACAAGGTCGGCCTTGAGCGGCCTATCGCCTATTTCAGCTGAGCATTGAGGGATGCAGAAGTCGGGTATAACACTATGGAAAAGCATGCCTATGCCCCGATAAAGGCTCTCAAGGCATTCCGGATCTATGTCCTGCAGTCAAAAATCATTGCTTACGTCCCCTCGGCTGTTGTTAAAGACATTCTCATCCAGCCTGACATAGACGGGAGAAGGAGTAAGTGGATAGCCAGGATTCTGGAGTTTGACCTGGAAATAAAGCCTACCAAATTGATCAAAGGTCAGGGCTTAGCCAAGCTGTTGGCTGAATCCAATTACCAAACTTTGGGGATAAGTTTCATCAATGAATGCTCAGGAATCCAGCAGGGTCGGTTGTCTGAAAGAGACCCTCAAAGGGAGCCCCCATTGGCCCAGTGTCCTTGGTATAAGGATGTCATATACTTCCTATAGGAGTGGCGGCCTCCAGATGGCCTCCCAAGAAACAAAGCAAGAGCTTTGAAGCTCAAGGTAGTCAGATATTGCCTTATTGATCAAATATTATACTAGAAAGACCCCCTGGGGGTACTGTTAAAATGCATGGATCCACAAGAGGCTGACAGGATCATGTTTGAATTTCACAGCGGCCTATGTGGAGGGCACCACTTCTGGAAGGCCACAACCCACAAAATCCTTAGGGCTGGATACTAATGGCCCACCTTGTTCACTGATGTCCATAGAAGAGTTAGAGCCTGTATTACATGCCAGAGATTTTCAAGAAAGTAGCAGCTCAAGTCTCTTCCTTTACAACCTGTAGTTGTTTTGGGACCCTTCCAGCAATGGGGCCTAGATTTTATTGGAGAAATTCACCCTGCTTCTAGTGGGCAGCACAGATGGATCCTTACTTCCACAGACTTATTTACCAAATGGATTGAAGCTATCCTCACCAGGAGTGCTTCCCACAATGTAATCATTGGATTCCTAGAAGACCTCATAACAAGATTCGGTTGCCCAAGAAAGATCATTACAGATAATGCAACCTTATTCAAGGCTGAACCGCTGGTTAGGTTCTGTGAGCAATTCGAAATCAAGTTGATTCACTCCACTCCATACTATCCTCGGGGAAATGGTTTAGCAGAATCCTCTAATAAAAGTCTCATGAGGATCATCAAAAGGTTATTGGAGGACAACAAAAAGGCTTGGAATTCAAAGCTGAAATTCGCTCTATGGGCTGATCGGGTGACTACAAAGAGATCTATAGGCATCTCCCCTTTCCAGTTAGTTTACGGAGCAGAAGTTGTCCTCCCTTCTCAACTAGCTATTCCCATAGCGAAATTCTTCCAAGATTATCAGGGGGAGCCCAATGACATGATCAGAAGGATTCATCAACTGGTAGAAGTCCAGCAAGCCAGAGAGCAGGTAATGATCAAAATTCAGGACCATCAACAAAGGATCAAGCAGGTTTTCGATAAGAAGGCCAAAAAGGAGCAGTTCCAGATAGGAGACCTGGTGCTGAAATGGGATGCTCCTAAGAAAGATAAGGGCAAGCACGACAAATTTGAAGCCCTTTGGATCGGGCCCTTCAAAATCTCAGAGGTTTTCTCTAATAACACATATCGGCTATAGGATTTGGAGGGTGAAGAAGTTTTCAGCAGCCCAGTAAATGGGCATTTTCTTAAAAAGTGTTATGTCTGAGCCTTCCGTGGCTCCTGTGTTTTGTAAATATTGTCTTTTTTGTTCTTCGTTTTTACTTTTATTGTTTCGTCTTAGTAAATGACTCCATAGCCCAACAACAAGGCGCTGGAACTGCAAAATGAGTCCTTAGAGCATCACAGGGATGACTCTATCCCCCATGGAGCCTAATGTTAGTAACATTTTTCGTCCGAGGCACAAGAGTATTCAGGATTGCAAATGGCATGAGGAGAACTGGGCGCAACTCATAGAAAAAATCTATTTCAGGCTTAAATCAAGCGAGCAGGCACTTCATTCTTCTGCGGCAATAATTCATCGACAAAGAAGAGCAGCGGTTGATGGGTTGTTGCAGCTAACCGAGTCACGCTAAGTATGGCGCAAAAGGGTTTTCAAGGGGCGTAAATCGCGATCAGTACAAGTGCAGTAGTTATTTCTCGAACTTGGGGTTTGTAAATTCAGAGGGTGGACTATGTATTTTAGTTGCGTGAGATTGCGAGTTACGAAAAGTGCCCAGAGGGGGTCAGTCTTCGCTGACCATCGCGCCTCGGGACTTCGCGAGGGGAAAATGCCAAAGTTCGATACTCCAGCTCACGAAGTTGCGAGTTGCGAGAGGCGTTAGTACTTGGGCTCTAGCCTATGGTTACATGCAGAGAGCACTGACCAGAAAGGGGGGCCCGACCCGTATTGCCATATCGGGGATCGGGAGTTTAGAAAAGGGAGCCGAGGGTCTTTGACCCACGAACTCGCGAATCGCGAAAGGGAAAGAACTTTTAAAGTTGGGCCCACAGTATCAGGGGGCAGTCTCAGCCGTCCATTTGAAGCGGACACCTGGCGCACGATTAGGCTCCTCGTCGTTTCACCCATTGCGGTTTCGAAGCGCAAAAAATGGTTCCATCATATCCCGATACGCGAAGTAGCGAGAGCATTCAGGACCTAGGGCCCACAGCAACATCGGGTGAGTTTAGGATCGTCAGATTTGAAGGACGCATGGCGCTCAATTGAGCCATCTCGGCGTTTCGCCCATCGCAACTATGATAAGCAAGGATCAGCTCCTTCCCATTCGCGAACGCCGAAAGTGCCTCGGGAATAAGCATGTGGTCACATCCCGCGGTCACTTGGGGAAAGAAAGGAGATGTGTAAAGAAGGCCAAAAGTGTCGAGTTCAGTTACAGAAGGGATCATCGCGATCTCCCGGTGTCATCGGATCCAATCCCAATATTGTTTCTTGCTCAGAGTAAATGAAGGCAAGGAGAGGTGGTTGAAACCTCTCCTCAGTCATTAAGTGCGAAGTATGGAGGGCCTGGCAAGCAGTCTGCTCGAGAGGGTCTTGTGTACCCATTTTTTCGAAGAATCCATGCCAAAGTCCTCAACTAGACAGAGAAGTCTACGCACGCTAGCCTGACACTTAATGGCTCAGCTACCCTCCCTCTACAGGAGTCATGCACAGTTAAGGTGGAGTTTGACAGGGGTTATCCATCCGAATTCAGCTGAAGGGACACCACGCTTTGGATGGTTGAACATGCCTCTGTTAGGTGAATTTTCCTGAGTATATAGACTCAGTCTTTGTATCTTGTAATCTATCGATGGTTGAGCAAGGCTCTCGATTGTAAAATTTTGATGAAGAGCTGGTCGCTCTGGTTAATGTATATGGCATTTAAGACTTCTTACTTTATGGATGTCAGCCTCTTTTCCATCTCTTGTATATTGTGTTAGAACAACTCAGAATTGGAGGATCCAGTCGAGTTGCAGCTGTCATAGGATGATGTAGGTTGGATCATTGTAACAGTTGTATTGTTTCTAATCGGTTCCTGTGGTTTTCTTAGTGCTGAACGACTTGGAATTGAAGGGTTCAGTCAAGTCACCCCTCAGTTTCTTGAAGCTCTAGACCAAGAGGATCTTGGTTCCTGATTTTTTCATCCTCAAGCTTCTGAAGGCCTGTTTCTCGAGGCAGTCTTGCTCGCCTTTCTCTCAAGTCTTCCATCTACCACCCGTTAATCCATTTACTGACAGAAGTTGGATCAAGACCTCCCTTGTTTTCTACATGCCAGACCCAGTTTTATGAGTTAAAGTTATACCATCTTGAGTCATTGTCCATTCGATCACCCCATTAAACAAATCGTGACATAAAACTGATGGGCGTTGGGATCTTCTCCTGCTAGCAATCTAGGGGTGACTTCTGACGCTAACACCATGCATGCATGGCCTAGTTTCGGAGTTAGAACAATATTGTTTTGAGTTAACTTCCATTCGATCACCCTTGTTTATAAACAAATCGTGACATAAATTGATGGGTGTCAGGCTCTGCTCCTACTGCAATCCAGGAGTGACTTCTGACGCTAACACAAAGGATGAAGAATTTGTCTTTTAGAAAATGGTGTTTTCATATGAACGATAGAAGAAAACTCAAGCAGGACAACAATGCCAGACTTCGGGTTTTCATATCATGTTTGATATTTTATATTGTTGTTGCTTAAGAAAGTATTGTACCTAGGATAACAGTCTTTACAGGTTTATTATTTTCTATTGCTATCAAATGTTTAGGTACACCTAAATATTGTCAGTACGATTACCATTAAGAAAATGCTCATTGTGGATGATATACTTGTCTGCAAGATGAAATCGATCTCTTCTGGGAGATGTTCTTGATTACTAACCATTCCATGGAAGTTACCATGGAAATGTTGTTCTTGTCTCTTGTTCTGGGCAGGACATAGGTGATATCTCTCAGAAGGAGCTATGATGACAGTTGCAGGAAGCAACTATTTAGACAGTCTCTAACCGAGGCATAGAACTATGTACATGAACGTACACACCCATGTGAAGAAGAAGACAAAGAAGAGTATCTCTTATGGAGATTGACTGTGAGGAGAAAAAGGCTCCAAAGATGACTATACAACTAATTTGACCTCTCTTCAGATCATCGGGGAGAGTCAATAGTGCTAGAAGGGACCTACCTAGAAACGATGCAGTAAAACTAGCATGTTATTGTGATACCTTACATAAAGCAAAGGAGATACATATACATGGCATTGATAATCCATACTATGAAGAGAAGTAGATGACTCCACTAGTGGTGAGGTAGGGAGCCCCACCAAGTACCAGCTCAAAATGAGCTATATTTCAGAGGGAGTCAACCCTTAGGATCTAGTAGGGAGGAGAAACCTCCCAGTACAGTCCATAGGAGATCAAACTTCAGAAGAAGTCAACAGATGCAGCTGAAGTGGGTGGCTTCGGAGATCGTATAGACTCAAAAGGAGTCAAGCTTTAGAGGGAGCATTCAGACTCGGAGCAAGCTTGATCTTAAAGAGAGTCAGTGGCTTAGAGACTTTCATTCAAAAAAGATTCCTTCTCAGATTCAGATATGAGAGAGTGACGTCTTCCAGGACTGACAGACAGGTGCCATGAATTGAGGAGGCTAGATTGAAACTTCAGAGGCTTCTAGGAGATGTGAGATCTCCTGGGAGGATTCCCTTATCTCAATATACCTTGTTGCAGTGACAAAGGAGGAAATCAATGAGAAGGATTGGGATATATATTTTTCCTCAGTTCCAGAAACCGCACATGCTTTCTAGCTATATGGCGTTGATGAGTATCATCATTGATTAAGAGCCTTCCACCATTGAAGAAGCTGCTAAGAAGAAGGAATAGAAAGATGCCATGATGGAGGTGTATCAGTCCATAATGAACAATGATGTGTGAGAGGAGGTTCTGAGACTAGAAGGGAAGTCAGTAGTGACTTCCAAGATTGATCTACAAGATCAAGCATGTTGCAGATAGCAGCATAGAGATGTAGAAAGATTGATTTGTGGCCTGAGGATTATCCCAGCAAGAGGGAGAAGATTATGATGAGACACTTGCTCATGTAGCCAGAAGAAGTGTACATAGAACAACCACAAAATACATGAGAAGGAGTCTCATGTCTGCAGATTGAAGAAGGCTTTGTACGAGCCTAAACAGGCACCCAAGACATGATATGCTAGATCATATAGTTATTTGATGAGCTTGTGGATGGTTTCCCATTGATCCTATATGTGGATGACCTATTTCTGACATGAGATGAGAAGCTCATAGTTGGGTGCAAGAAGGAGCTCTCTTAAAAGTTCGAGATGAAGGATCTAGGTCTGATGCATTACTTCTTGGGATTGGAAGTGTGGTAGAGATCAGATGAGATTTCATTTTTTTTCTTAGCCAAGGAAAATATATTGTTGAGATCCTGAAGAAATTAGGGGTGATGGACTACAATTCCATGACCACACCTATGACGATAAATTTGAAGCTCTTGATTGAAAAATCTTCAGATTTGGTGGATCCCACGATGTATAGACATTTGATTGGATCCTTGATGTACATAGTTAACATTAGGCCAGACATATACTTTGCAGTGAATACTCGAGTCAACACATGATTGAACCTAGACAGGTACATTGGATAGCAACAAAGCATATGTTGAGGTACCTTCATGGTACGGTTGGATATGGATTGAGATATGTCTCAAGTGGAGATGTGAAGCTGTAGGGATATACAAATTCTGACTGGGTAGGCAGTGCAGTGGATCATAAGAGTAATTCCAGATGTTGTTTTAGTATGGGATCATGCATGATCTCATGGTTGAGCAGGAAGCAGACATCAATGGCACTCAGTACATCAGAAGCAGAGTATATCACAACAAGCGTGGCAATCCGTGAAGCAGTGTGGATCTGGAAGTTGCTAGCTGGAATATTTGATCTAGAATTGGAGCCAACTTTGATACATTGTGACAATCAAAGTTGTGTGAAGCTTACCGAGAACCCTGTATTCCATGACAAGTCTAAGCATATAAAGATCAAATATCATTACATCCGGGACATAGTGCAGATAGGAGATGTGGAGCTCCAGTACATATCCACGGATGAGAAGATAGCGGACATTCTCACCAAGTCCTTGTCAATGGTGAAGTATGAGTACTTCAAGGACAAGCTTGGAGTGTTGTCGAATGTCCACCTTTGTTGAGAGGGGACTATGTTGTTTCTTCTCATGCTAGCTAACCCCTCTGGCCAAGGGTTCCTTGATCAGTCATGTGAGGTGACTGAGGGGGTAATGCACTGTCGGACCTTCTGAGAGAAGAAACATCACACATGTAGTCGTAAGACTATGGAGGAGATTGTGTGTCTCTGGACAGTAGTTGTGTGCTACTTCGGTGGTTGTGTACCACTGGCGAAGATTGTGTCTCTGTACAGTAGTTGTGTGCTACTGCAGTAGATGTGTTCCACTAGTGGAGATTGTGTGACTCTGGACAGTAGTTGTGTGCTACTTCAGTGGTTGTGTACCACTGGCGGAGACTGTGTGTCGTTGGACAGTGGTTGTGTGCTACTACAGTGGATGTGTTCCATTGGTGGAGGTTGTGTGAATCTGGACAGCAGTTGTTTGCTACTTCGGTGGTTGTGTACCACTGGCGGAGTTTGTGTGTCTCTGGACAGTAGTTGTGTGCTACTATGGTGGATGTGTTCCACTGGCAGAGGCTGTGTAACTCCGAACACTAGTTGTGTGCTACTACAATGGATGTGTTCCACTAGCAGTGATTGTGTGTCACTGGACAGTAGTTGTGATCTATTGGATGACATTGGAGTAGTTGTGTGCTACTAGCTGATTGTCATGGGGATTACTAGATCATTTGAATGTAGTTGTGTGTGCTATCGTTTGATCGCAGAGACTGTGCCTGATGATTCGAGCTACCGAAGGCATTCTAGTAGTCGTGTGCCTACTAGAAGATTGTAGAGTAGTCAGTGGACTGCCAGATGAAGACATCGTGAAAGATGCCTCCCTAGCTAAGAGGGAGTGTTGGTGTTTTGGTAGTTGCGGGAGGATCTTTCCCTTTTAGATGACCTTTCTTAGATGCGAAGAAGATTCCAGAAGCAAGAAATCCATTGGATAGATGTTGAAATACCCTAGAAGAGAAGTCGGCCTAGAAGAATAAAGTATAATGAAAAGACACCTTCCCAAAAGAGAATTCGGCCCAGTCTAGTGGCCAGGAAGACTATAAATAAAGGATGTCTTGGCTCATTTTTTCACTCACACACACTATCCTAGCTACACAGAAGCAAGGCGCAAGTTTGGAGGAGGTGACACAGTAGTTGCAACTGCACAATTTATTCTTGTTCGGTCTTTTGGTATCTCTCTCGTGTGCGTTACTCCTCAAGGAGGTGCGCTACCTTTGTATGGTGTTGTTGTTGCAGCTAGGGTGGTATTTCTGGTTGAGATAACACTTGTGCTAGGGTTTATCTTATTGGACTTGCTTTGTGAATGGAATCTATCTAAGAAAGGTTGTTGGGTTTTTCCACCATTTGGAGTTTTCCCAGGATAAAACTCTTGTGTTCTTTTATGTCTCTTGTTTATGTTGCTACTGCTCAGTACATGATATATATGTCAATGGTAACGAAGTAAAAGAACACTAGTAACACTAATGCTATGTAAATAAGGAAAAATCCAACACACTTAAGGTGCCTTAACAAGAGGGTTAGAGTTTCGTTGTTGCAGCAAAACTCTGACTACAACTGCAACTGCAATTGGTGCTACAATGAGAAAATAATCTCCCAATCTACCTTGTAGTGGTTAAACTGTCCAAAGATAGTGTGGGCCCACAACCTATTAAAATATTAGGCATGCTCGTTTTCACCATAGACAATATCTCAATATTGTCACCCAACCATAGGCACAAGGCCACCCCCAAGCACCTTAACCTTGACAGATAGAATAATTCTGGAAGCAATCACTAGAACCAATAGCCAACCAAGGTAGTGTACCTCTCTCCAAAGCTAGCACACCAAACAGAGAAACCAAACCATAAGCCAAAGACCAATTCACTACTGCAATAGCTGCAACTCTCCTCCAGCCATGCACATCACTAGTCCTTATGAGGTTGTGAGTGAGAGTAAGACTAAATGAGCTCAAGCGCCCTCTATTTATAGTGCTCCAAGTCAACTAACTGGGTGGACTTCTCTTCCTAGAGGATAATTCTTTAATATAAATTATTCTATTGAGTCGACTTCTCTTCTAGGTTTCTTATTCACCTGTTAGGGTTTTTCTAGCTTCCCGAAATATTCTAATCTCGTCAAAGGTTACACGTGGAGGTTAATACCTCCCGCAACTACCGTAACATCAACACCAAGATTATATGGCAAGAGAAGGGACAAGGTCGACAAATTGGGGATATTATAACTCTATGTTTTTGGAGGTTGTTCACTTAGACAATCAACGGAGATAATGGCATGATCATAAATATGGACATGGAAAATGCCTTCGATCATGTAAGACACAAAACCCTGTTTAAGATAATAATAAAAATTGGCTTCTCGAATCATTAGATGGGTAGAATTTTTTATCGAAAATCCTTGAATTGCTCCACTAATTAATAGAATATCCAGCCAGTTCTTCAAAGGAATCAAGAGACTAAGCCAGAGGTTCTTTTTTTATTATTCTTATACATCATAGTCAAGATGACACACTCCCAGGTATTCAAATAGTTCGCCAAGTTAAAGACAAGAATCATTCTGAATTCTCCAATGATAGTCTCCTACTTGGAGGGGGTTCCATAATCATAGCCAAAGTTTTTAAGGTTGCCCCTCATAATTATTTATCAGCGTCATGTGGGAGAAGTAAACACAAGAAAGTGTAAGATGTATGGTTGGTACTTCTTAGGAAAGAAAAAGGATAGAGAGAATTTGGCTTCTCTACATACATCCAACCGGCAATCCTTTTGACACTTGGGAGTTCTTATATCCATACATATTCACAAGCCAATAGACTGGGCCTCGATCCCACATAAACTCGTATCTAAAATTGTTGCTTGGTGGGTGTGATGGTTGAATCATGAAGGTCATCTAGTGCTCATAAACGTAGTTCTCTCCTCCATACATGGCTTTATCTATTTGTCCTTATTCGCACCGCTTAGCATGCGATGTTACATGAGAAGGTCATTTCTGAATTTCTATGATGAGGAGAGATAGATGGCAGGAGAAGTTCAATCTGGTGAAATGGCAGTGCTTAGTCTCTTTCGTCAACCGATGAGGCATTTTCATCTATGACTCCATCATAATGAATAAGACTCTTGGGGTCAACTTCTTGAGGAAAGAAAAAGGATAGATAGAATCTGGCTTCTCTACATACATCCAACTGGTGATCCTTTTGATACTTGGGAGTTCCTATATCCATACATATTCACAAGCCAACAGATTGGGCTTCGATCCCAGAGAAATTCGTATCTAAAATTGTTGCTTGGTGGGTGTGATGGTTGAATCATGAAGGTCGTCTAGTGCTCATAAACGTAGTTCTCTCCTCCATCCAGGGATATATCTATTTTTCCTTATTCACACCCCTTAGCATGCGATGCGATATGGGAAGGTCATTTGTGAATTTCTATGATGAGGGAAGATAGATGACGGGAGAAGTTCAATCTGGTGAAATGGCAGTGCTTAGTCTCTTTGGTCAACCGATGAGGCATTTTCATCTGTGACTCCATCATAATGAATAAAACTCTTGGGGTCAAATTGGTGCGGCGACTCATCACCGGAAACTTGTGGTGGAAGGAGGCAATTCATCGAAAAATTTCCTTGGAAGAGAGGAAGAAGTGTCTGGAGCAACCCCTTGGTCTGGCGCTTAATTTGTCACTCAACAAACCTAACCAAAGCTCACCTCTCTTGGAGCCTAGGAAATGGGCATTCATTGTATTAACCCATGGGAGGGCATAATTCAATGCCACCCTACTTTTAGCACAAATCTTAGATTAACCCCCTGAGAGATTAGCCTCGATTTCGATTTTTTTAGGAAGTAGAACCCTAGGGACATAGTTGGATGGTCCCATATCAATGACGAGTGGGTAGAATGGAGCATAGACACAGGTATACCAGAGAACCTCCGACCTCTTTGGAACCTCCAACCACTGGAAGATGAAGCTTTGATGGATATGTGAAGGTGCTCCAATAGGAGATGCAACTACCTTTGTTTCCTCCCTATGGGCTCAAGTTTAGGACCATAATAACTCTCCTGAAGAAAATTTCTTCTACAAGATTTTGGTTCAGAATTAATCACTGCGAGTGCAGAATTTAAAAAAGAGAGGAATTCAAGGCCCTTCAATCTGTGTTGTGCAAAGACGGAGAAGAAACTGCACAAAATTTATTCCTTGAGTGAAGGGTCACAACGCAGACATGCACAGAAGCAACGAGAGAACTTCAAATAAGGCCTACAAATTTCAGAGATTGAAGAAGCTATTCCAAAAATTGAGGAAGGAAACTACTGCCCTACGTTAAAGAGTATGCCCATGTTTGCCTTCCTGTGGAAATCCTTTCCAAAGTTTCTCTCGTTGAAAGTCGGATTGGCCATAAACATGTCGATCTTGAGAGATGAAAAGAGGAAAAGAATGGAAGACAACAAGAGGTTCAAGTTGGAATTCAATCCCCAAGCAAATCTTTCGGCAACCAAGGATCATTGTATGAGCAATGTCGGTTGCCTCAATGTCTTCCTCAAAGCCGCATCCCCCACCCCCTTCAGTTAGACAAGAAGGATACCCCCTGGAGAGTTAACCAAGAAGATAATGACATCGAAGCATGGGTGCGAAAACAAGGTAAATTCATTATTTTCTTCGATGGTGCATAAAAATGGAATCGAGGATAGGTAGGAGCACGGGGAGTAATCTATAATTTTTCTTCGTAAAATAGCACAAAGCTATGCATATAGGCACTTCAGAAAGTGAACAACAACTAAACTGAAGCATGGGCCCTATGGCAATAACTGCTCCAAATGAAGAAAGTAACATATTCTCAAGTTGTGACAGTCAGTGATTCTCTGATCATTATTCACTCTATGATTTCATCTTCTTCCCCTTCCTCCCCCTCCTGGGCAAGAATCCTTTATCAAGCGCAGTCCCTTTATTCCTCGTTTAAAGGCACTTCCTTCCTCCATTTATTAAGAAGATTTAATCACCGGGTTGATGAACAAGCCAATCCTAGAGCAAGGGCTATGGCAACGACGATACAGATCATTGAGAGGCAAGCTTAATAACATAACTCTTAATTAAATTTCCTCTCCACTGGATTTCGTTCAGAATGTTCTACCTTGGCATCATCTCAGCCGTGATTTGCATGCATGAAGGATTTAAATAACCCCGAGGACCTGGCGTGCAGCGCATCTGTGATTTCACCATTAAGAGAATCATCTGCTTCCATTTTCTTCCTCCTCGGACACTCCTTCAGTTTGTCCATTCTCGAGGAAATATTACCTCAGTAAAGAGGAATCGCCCTGTGATTGTCATCCTGACTCAATGGGGGATCTTCGTTTCCTATACATGGGACTCCAAAAGTGTAAGCAAGAAATTGAATGGCTTAAGGAGAAGTGGCAGCAAAAGATGCCAAAATTACCTAGTTCCAGGACTGCATGCATGCCCTTCATGCCAGAACCTCCAAACCCCCAGTGAGCAATTGGAATGCACGGTAAGAGTAATTGACCGAGCTTATGAGTTGGGAGGAGATGTGGATTGAATTGCCCCATATTCGAAGTAAACAGTATCACTTATGGTCTCCTCAGCTATAGCTCACAACGAGATTGGAGAGATTTGGGTTATGTTGTCACCTCAACCTAGAATTGCTCAAGCTACTCCTGACACTGGAAGCCATAATGGAAGCTTCGAAGCTCTGCCACTGACAGCAGAGTGTATTCACCCAAGTATTTAAATGCATTGGCTAAGTAGGATCTTTTGTTATAGTTTTTATGAGCAAGAACGAATGCAGTGATTCATCCACGAGAAAGATAATAATAATAATAATTAGCAATAGTCAATCCTTAGACTTGAAACTAATAATAACAACTGATCTCGGACAGAAAATAAAAATTGAATCTTGAATGCTTATTGCCTACAAAAAATTGTCTGAACCATGTATGGTTGCAAAGAACTTCTATTAGCATGTAGGTAGAGACATTATAAGATTGGAGCATTTATAGACACTAAAAGTGGGCATCAAGTCTATCTTTATCATATTCAAGTACCCCATTTCTGGGATTCCATATCTTAAAATTTCTTTTGGTAAAGAGAATTGTTACGACTTGCAACCTCTTCTGTATGTGATATATCATATCTTATTGTGAGACACACAACTCATGTTTTCCACGTTTCAAACAGCATGAAACAGGAAAGCATGATGCGTTTCTCCCCACAACATGATCCTTATAGGCAGGGTTAAATTTTGACCTCCTACCCTGCAATTCAAGAAAATTGCATATAGCTGGAAATCAAACATACCTATGTTCACAACTAATTAGTTTCATGTAATTCTATTAGCATTCCATTAAATTTTTTATGTAATGTAAAGTAAAATATTAAGAAAGCTCTAACTGCCTAAGTTAGTGAGCACTAAAACTATGGTGCCAATGTGATTCATAGACTGTCATTTATGCTAAAGAGTGAGCATATTATTATGATCAAAAGCAGATTTTACTTCTATTTGTTTGCAGAGTACTTTGTATGCATGTTAGAGTATCATTCAAACCACCATTGTTCCACAATCTTTTGTTTGTCAAATGAATTCAGATTTTTATAATGTCGCTGGATGCTTGTTAAAGTATTTATCCCAGGTTGGTTCTTACTCTCTTCCCTTATTGTTCAGGTGTTGATTATTGTAAGATCTTTCGCAGGGTTATAATATCATGATCATGTATGTAGGTATATAAAAGAATGGTGTTTTCTGATTTTATTAGTTATATCATTGAAAATTTATGGTTTTTCATTTAATCAAGACATTATCTTGAAGGTTGGATCAGCTTTATAAAATGTGGAAGGGGTAAGTGTTCAGTGAAGGAGTCGTCAAATTTTAGCTTGACAGGCAGGATTGACTGTTCAATTCCAAACCTGTTGGCAGTAGACGATAATAGGTAGTCTGTGTCATTCAGGTACTGTAGCCTGTGTTGTTATGATATCATAATATGCAGAACCATTGCAACATACCACACTGCAGAGCTCAGCTTAAATGGATTTCAATCTCAGAGAAAATATTCACATAATTCTTTAGATTGCTATCTGTTTAAAACATTTAGATACTTTGAATACCATAACAAACTTAATCCTTCAAACATTCAGATGAGGATAACCCCGTCTTTCACGCAAGTCAAATAGACAACAAACACTGAATAAGCATCAGTTGCTGATTGCAAAATAGGCAAGAATATATGCTAAAGAGCATTCTTGAGCAATCTATTGTGTTATAACAATGTGTTTCTCTAGCTCATTAAATCCATTCAAAGAATCAAGTGTAAACATCATACAATAGGAGAAATGCCAGGGAAACTATAAAATTAAGCTTTTCAGTTTCAATATTAGAATTTGCAGAACAATTCAACAAATATATATGACTATCCTACCAGATGCTTGAAGATGTTATGTCTTTTACATATCTAAACAAAGTTTGACATAAGTATCATTTCAAAACAATTGATTATCCATGTCTGTGCTAAAAATATATGCGAGTCCTGTTAAGACATGCAAAAGCCAAAAACAATGCCTTGTAGTTCCCTGCCAGTGTGAAGTTCACAAGACTCAGAAGCTCGTTTTTCTGTTCTTGCTGCTTCTCACTGTGGTGACTAAGAACTTGTTCTTTGTTCCTCCTCTACAACGTTCTGCACAAATCTCATGTTGGGGGCTTACTAAACAAGCTTATGTTAACTTCTTGTTTTACTTAGCATCACCAATAATCCCCACGAAAGCACTGTCCCACCTTGAAATGATGGAAATGGCTGCCATCTCTCCCCACAATTTCTCTTGCAATAATCTTAGAGATGAACTTGATGGCAGAGTGGCAGTCACCACACATTCAAAGGTTCTTGATGATCTAGATAGCTGTTTCAGGCATTGTGCTAATAAGTCGAGATGCAATTGCCAGCTTCTCACTGTGGTGACCAAGAACTTGTTCTTTCTGTTCCTCCTCTACATCATTCAGCACCTATGGTGCACTGGCTTTGGGGACGGGGGACGGCTAGAGCGCACCCCCAAATTTTTCAGGCGACAGCAAGTTGGGGACGGCAATAATACATATATTATTTAAAAATTAAAATTATATATATATATATATATATATATATATATATATATATATAAAAGTTCAACGTACATTAATGATAGTTTTAATTTTCTACATACGTATAAATATAAAAGAATAAATATTAAAAAAATAAAAAATCACAATACATGAATGGTAAAGTAAATAATAGATATAAATTAAAACATTGCAATAAACATTGAACATGTTAAGAAATTTGAACTCTGAAAGCTCAGCCCGTGACTGTCGGCGGTGAACAGAGGAGAAGAGAGGCAATTATGGATAAATGTTGGTCGTGTGGGCTTGGCGAATAGAGAAGTTTCTTTAAAATTAAAAGGGTGTGCGCCGTAGAAGAAGCCCGCAACCAGTCTGTAGAATAAGCCCGCAACCAAACTGTCGGATGAAGGCCCACGATCAGACTGTCAGAGAAGAATGAGAGGGTGTCGTACCCTAGCCATTCTGGAATTTTGTGAGGGATGGATTGGGAATGCCACGGAAGTCCCCGCGTCCTCGATGGCGTTCCCACTGTTTTGGGAACGTTCCCAAGGCGTTCTTAAGTCCCCCGGACGCAGGAGACGAAGGGTTTTTTAGCAGGGACGTGTCCCCGTGCAACATAGTTCAGCACATATCTTGTGTTGCATACATACCCTGATGCCTTCATCTGCCCAGATGATATTTTCAACTCTCCAAAATTCCCTTTGTTTGTGGGTGTGATCTGTCTCCACAAAAACACTGTCCCACCTTGAAATGATGGAAATGGCTGCCATCTCTCACCACAATTTCTCGTGCTCTTAGAGATGAACTTGATGGCAGAGTGGCAGTGGCCACACACTCAAAGGTTCTTGATGACCTAGATAGCTGTTTCAGGCATTGTGCAAATAAGTCAAGATGCAATTGCCAGCTTCTCACTGTGGTAACCAAGAACTTGTTCTTTCTGTTCCTCCTCTGCATCATTCAGCACATATCTTGTGTTGGAGACATATTCTGATGCCTTCATCTGCCCAGATGATATTTTCAACTCTCCAAAATTTCCTTTGTTTGTCGGTGTGATCTGTCTCATGCAGTCTACTACAAAAGTATACACCTGTTTAGTAACCACAATCCAACTTAATCCTGATTTCTTTGTTATTCCCCGTCTTCTATCGGTCTCCAAATCTTTCCAATGCCATCCCACCTAACAGCTGCAGCATAGATGTTTGATAATAGCAAATAGGGTGCAACATCTTTTGGAACCAATTCAAATAGTCATTCCACTGCAAGTTTGCTTAGCTCTATATTAGTATGGATCCTACAAGCACTAAGTAATGATCCCCATACAGCAGCATCGGACTCTCTTGGCATTTTGTAAATGAAGTCGCATGCTTCATTCAAGCACCCAGAACATCCAAGAAAGCCAACCATACATCCATAGTGCTACATTATGGGTGTGATGTTATAATGTTGATGCATCAGTTCAAACTACTGCCAGCCCTCATCCACTAGGCTTGCATGGCAGCATGCTGCCAGAAAACCAATGAAGGTGACATGATTTGGGTTCTTGCCAGTGTCCTGCATTTGACCAAATAATTTTAGGGCTTCCTTGCCATCTCCATGCCATAGCAAATCCTGTAATCATTGCGTTCCATGACACCAAATCTCTGTAAACCATTTTATCAAACACATCACGTGCATTTTTTATGCTCCCACATTTTGCATACATGTCTAGAAGAACATTCTCACTGCGCTGTTGAGTTTTTTCTGGAATAAATTATGTACAAGATTATCATTTGTCCAACGTTTTGAGTGGACACTCCACCCATCATCAGGGACACATAAAGCTGCAAGTGATAATAGAAAAGTGTGCTGGTTTGAGAATTTATAGAGTGAAGAAAATGAATAACTGTGTAAAAAGGGGAAAATTTTTCCAATAACCATTGAGAAAAATGATTAAATTAGTCATTTAGCCATTGAGAGAAATATTAAAAATATGATGGGATGAATGAAAGGGAGGGAGATAAAAATAAATATATTAAGATAGACAAAAATTTAGGAGAAAAATGACAAAAGGGGAAAATAAATGAAGGAAGAAGAAATTAAAAAGATTAAAACAGGGGGTCTGAAGAGCCAAGAGTAAATTGTGAGGGGGGGTTGGGGGACGCTCGAGGAAAAGAGGGGGGATAGAAGTAAAGCAGAGAAATTCAAGGGTGAGGAAAGGAAGTCAAAAAAATAAGAGACAAAATTTTTTTTATAAAAAAAATTAAAATTTTTAATTACCTAGGAGGTGGATGAGGGGTTTCCAGGATTGGCTAAGTTTGTATCCATCTTCATGATTGAAATTATTTGGGTGTTTATCAATTTCCAGTGCTTCACAGATGATTCGAAATGAATAAACATTCTCCACAAAAACATCAAGCTGGCATCAACTCCCAACTAATTCTTCATGAATCTTCTTGCCTTGTTCAAGAGCTGCTGTGTTGGCACAAGCTGGGAGGACACTGGCAAACGTGACTTGATTGAGTTGGATGCCCTTTCGTTGCATTTCAAAAGACAATGACAAATCCTCCTGACTATACCGATGTTTGGCATAAGCTGCAATCATTTTTGTCCAGGAAAAGACATCACGTGGAGGCATTTTCTGAATGATTCTAAAAGCTTCATCAATATGTTCGTTTTGGGCATATCCTGAAATCATAGTATTACAAGATACAACATCAACACACTTTGTCAAACATATTGCATGCATTCTCCATACACCCACATTTAGCATCATATCTATAAGAGCATTCCCACCAAATACATCAGATTCAAATCATTTTCTATTTATTTCTTCATAGATCTCCTTTGCCTTGTTGCAGAGCTTCCAAGTTAGCACAAACCGGAAGAACACTGGCATATGTATATTGATTGGGTTTGATACCAGATCGCTGCATTTGGTGAAACATCTCTAAGGCTTCCTTACCCATTCCATGCTTCACATAAACTGCAATCATTGCTGTCCAGGAAAACACATAGCGCTGAGGCATTTGCTGAAAGATTTTAAAAGTTTCATCAATCTGTCCAGTTTCGGCATATCCTGAAATCATAGTATGACAAGAAACAATATCTCGTTCAGGCATTTTCTGAGAGATTTTAAAAGCTGCATCAATATGTCCATGTTGGGCATATGCTGAGATCATAGTATTATAAGATACAACATCTCGGCAACGCATTTTGTTAAACACATTCCATGCATTCTCCATAAGCCCACATCTAGCATACATATCTATAAGAGCATTCCCAACAAATACATCAGATTGAAATCCTCTTCTATTTATTTCTTCATGGATCTCCTTGCCTTGTTGCAAAGCTTCCATGTTAGCACAAGCCGGAATAACACTGGCATACGTATATTGATTGGGTTCCGTACCAGATCGCTGCATTTGGTAGAACAGCTCTAAGGCTTCCTTACCCATTCCATGCTTGGCATAAGCTGCAATCATTGTTGTCCAGGAAAACTCATCACGTTGAGGCATTTTCTGAAATATTTTAAAAGCTCCATCCATATGTCCATTTTGAGCATATCCTGAAATCATAGTATTAGAAGATACAACATCTGGGAAACGCATTTTGTCAAACACATTGCATGCAATCTCCATACACCCACATTTGGCATACATATCTATAAGAGCATTCCCAACAAATACATCAGATTCAAATCCTCTTCTATTTATTTCTTCATGGATCTCCTTTCCTTGTTGCAGAGCTTCCATGTTAGCACAAGCCAGAAGAACACTGGCATATGTAAATTGATTGGGTTTGATAGTGGATCGCTGCATTTGGCGGAACAACTCTAAGGCTTCCTTACCCATTCCATGCTTGACATAAGCTGCAATCATTGTTGTCCAGGAAAACACATCACGTTGAGGCATTTTCTGAAAGATCTCGAAAGCTTCATCAATATGTCCAATTTGGACATATGCTGAAATCATAGTATGACAAGATACGACATCTTGTTGAGGCATTTTCTGAAAGATTTTAAAAGCTTCATCAATTCGTCCATTTTGGGCATATCCTGAAATCATAGTATTAAAAGATACAACATCTCGGCAACGCATTTTGTCAAACAAGCTGCATGCATTCTCCATACACCCACATTTAGCATACATGTCTATAAGAGCATTCCCAACAAATACATCAAATTGAAATCCTCTTCTTTTTGTTTCGTCATGGATCTCCTTGCCTTGTTGCAGAGCTTCCATGCTAGCACAAGCTGGAAGAACACTGGCATATGTATATCGATTGGGTTTGGTACCAGATCGCTGCATTTGGTAGAACATCTCTAAGGCTTCCTTAGCCATTCCATGCTTCGCATAAGCTGCAATCATTGCTGTCCAGGAAAACACATCACGTTGAGGCATTTTCTGAAAGATTTCAAAAGCTTCATCAATATGTCCATTTTGGGCATATCCTGAAATCATAGTATTAAAAGATACAACATCTGGACAACGCATTTTGTCAAATACATTGCATGCAATCTCCATACACCCACATTTGGCATACATATCTATAAGAGCATTCCCAACAAATACATCAGATTCAAATCCTCTTCTATTTATTTCTTCATGAATCTCCTTTCCTTGTTGCAGAGCTTTCATGTTCGCAAAAGCCGGAAGAACGCTGGCATACGTATATTGGTTGGGTTTGATACCAGATCGCTGCATTTGATAGAACAGCTCTGAGGCTTCTTTATCCATTCCATTCTTGGAATAAGCTGCAATCATCACAGTCCATGACACAACATTCCGTTCACCCATTTGGTCCAAAGCTCTGCGTGCATAGGGTAGACTCCCGCACTTGGCATACATTGTCACAAGTTTATTCGCTAAAAAGATCTCGTGCCATCTGAACCCAGTTTGAATGATGTGAGCATGAACCAGTTTTCCTTCTTGCAGGGCCTTTCTACTCAGGCACCCCTGCAAGAGAGAATCAACGGTGGCATTGTCTGGGTAAACCCCTCGGAGGTCCATAACATGCAAAACCTGCAGCGCCTCTTTCAGTTGGCCATGCTTGCTTAGAGTCCTCACTTGCTCGCCCGTCTCCATGTTGCTGCCATTGGCATAAACTTCATCAATTTTAACATATGTTTCAGTATTGATTCGATCCTGCAACGGCATACCCAGACACCAATATCCCTTGTTCTGATTTCTGAGTGTCGATACCATCGCCATGGCCATGGCGCTTCTTGTGTTTCAGTAGCATTTTACTCATCTCCATACGATGTATCCAGTAGCCTTCTTCCTTGGATGGATTTAAACGTCCAAAATGCTTACTTTGATTCATCAATATATCAAACGAACAGCACCTTCAAACTTGGGCTTAAATTTCTGATGAAATTCAAAGATTAATGCATAACTCGTCGATGGAACTCGTATAATTGAGATTTTAGAAAACACCATCACACCATGTTCGATACTTTTTTTTTTCAAAATAAACGACTCCGATAGTATGCACAGTCACGCCTTTTGATATTTTGTTAAAGGAGATACCATCAATAGACTAAGGATGCATGCACTGTCACTCCTGATATTTTTTTCAACGTAAAATTGCAGCGTGTATGGCACGGCTTGTGCATTTATTATTCCCCCGGTGGATGGTGTTACCTTATATATCTATTGTAAATCCTCAAGCTTGTCAACGCACTTTTGTAGATTTGGGCTATTGGAGAGCTCAGCCACAAAATCCACTATTAACTTTGAGATTGGGCTCTCCAATAGCCCTAATTTACAATTAGATTACTATCAAAGTTGAAGGACAAACACAAAAATATTATTCATTTTGAAAACTTTTCTTTAGGAATCTATTAACTCCCCATATATGAATGTTGAAACTTTGAAAAAAAGTTGGAAAGACTTATATGAATGTTGAAACTT
>ML806741.1:0-34084 GCA_009831015.1 Picea engelmannii
GACATAAATAAAATAGCATTACTAATCTAATATGCCCCAATTAAGTGGTAATGAGCCAATATTAGGGCTTAACAGTGGGACCCCCTTGAACTATTGGAGAGAATATATGTTCATTTTTTATGTTGAGATGATGTGAGACATGGCTCACATGGTTGATGAATATCTTGTTGTTATTGGTTATGAATTGAGCTTATGAAGTGTTGATTCTTTATGTTACTACAACCTATGCAATTAATCAATGTCATTGTTGTCTATTCTTATCGCACCTGCATAACAAACATGTTAGTAAAATTACATGAAGGGTAGTTTTGAGAGAGGAAAAATACTAGAACAAATGCAAGGGAAGGGGACCTAGTTCTGCAATATCACATGTGAATAACTTGACGGAAATGAGAAACAATCGCAAGGGGAAGATTTTAAAGCTATCCTAACTATACTACATGCATGAAAATACTTGATGATTATTGTTAAGCCCTAGATAGCAAGTAAATGATTATGAAATTGTGATCGAATTATATGTTTAATATGCATATGGTGTGAAATGTTGGTGGCGCGTTGGGCAAGGTGATAGTACTAATGGTTATGCAATGGTTAATTGAATTATGTGGCCGATATACATATGGTATATCTGGATAGATTGAACATCAGTGGCTCATTTGACAAGGTGATGGGTGTTAATATTTATGCGATTTTGTTTGAGTTATATAATAAGGAATTGAATATATGATGTGGAAAACACATTTGGCAAGTAATATGTGTAGATTCCAATGCAGAGTTTGGTTAATGGTTAAATGTGTTGGCATCTACTAATGAGTCAATGCATTGTGGGTGGAGGCGACGTCCATTTATTGCACGTCACCTTTACTCGTCCTGTTAGCGACCATCCTAGTCAAGATATTGTTCGATCTTGTTGTAGTGGTTATGCTCCAAATTTTTAGCAGGGAAGGAACCGCTCGACCAACTCTCATTTTAAGGAATTCGATTACAGGTATGTCTTTTTTTGGCCATTCGTGACTTTGCTCTGGTTATGAAATGATTATTGGCTCAAGTGTATGGGTTTGTGTTTTCCTAAGTGTTGCAACTGTGTGAGATTTTGGTTCTTGAATGAAGAGTGGATGGTTCTTCCTGTAATAATTTTGAGTTCGTAGAGGTTATTGGTATTCATGGGTGATAGCTATTTGTTACCACTGTTGGTTTAGTGGAGGGTTTTTGTTTAAATCTTGGGTGGATAGCTATCTTCATAAACTGTCACTAAATCCAGTCTCTGGACTTCATGGGTTTAATGGTCGAAGGTTTTCTATGTCACTATGTGTGTTCACTTTGGCATTGGTTGTTTCCACCACTAAGGGTCATAAAGTGAGTGTTATGTTCTTAACTCTGCCCTGTATTCACCTCAGTATTGATGTAGTTTGAGCGAAGAACATGAGGGTTATACCCTGCATGCATAAATAAAATTTCCAGGCCGAATGGGAGCCTCACCTCTTGTTATGGCTCCCTGTGATACATTGATACATGTCCACAAATGAATCATGGTTTTATCTATGTGCATACCCTTGTGTTGGCGGACGAAATTGAACGCTCACCAACTAGAAGAGTGGATCTGGTCTGGG
Source organism: Picea engelmannii (assembly GCA_009831015.1). NCBI lineage: Eukaryota > Viridiplantae > Streptophyta > Pinopsida > Pinales > Pinaceae > Picea > Picea engelmannii. The sequence goes on from ML806741.1 coordinate 1,611, forward strand.
GTTGTCTAAATAACCCAAGTCGTTTGGGATAACCCACCCTGACGGGTTTAGCGGCTCCGTTGGCCGATCTAAGTCCTAGAAAAACAAATGAAAACTACACTAAGAAACTAATCTAAATAAAAACAATAATTAAAACAAACTATTAAACAAATCTAAACTACATATATACAACCTATTACCTAAATCATACAATTATAATTCTATAAAAGTAATGTTTAATTATCAACAGAATCAGGTTTAATTACAAATATAGAATATTTACAAATTACAGATTTAAATTAAAACCTGCAAAAATCATTTGTAATCTATCCTAAGACAGCGAAACTATTGTTTTTTGATTTTTTATAATTTTATGAAAAAGAAATAGAATAAAAACTATCTAAGCTAAACAACTAAAATAATAACTCTAACTATGAATCTAAACTAATATATTTATCTAAACTACTTAAATAACACTAATAAGCTAACCTGTAATAACGCTTTCCAATTTGTCCTGTGTAAAGGATCCAGTTCAGTTGTTCGATGGGAGGAAACCCGCACCAGATTCTTTGCAAGCCTCTTGTAAACCAGAAGTAGCAGTGCTTTTTTAATATTAATAACAGAACAAACAAGACATAAAATTGACATCAATCTTATAATTTACAAATCGTCGCATTTAGATAAATCTGTGTGCAAATATTTGTACAAAATGATTCATTTAACGAAAAAGGTAAACCTGTAATTCATTAAACTGAAACAAAGTAATTGCTGTAATTTTAAAATAGTAAAGATCAAATATGGATAACACATAAATCAAGTCACATCAACCTGCAAAGAATTATGATAGCTAAAGTAGTCTATAATTAATTGCAAACTGATATGAATAAAACTTGAAACAAAAGTTCGATATATTGAAAGCGAAAGCTGTTACAAGACATCAACTTTCATCCCAGACTGTATCATAAATCCATAGTCTGGTTCCCCCAACAGTTATGATGATGGTTTCATTACAAAAAATGACAAGTATTTAAAGACCTCCCACAGGGTAAAACATCCCTGTGGGAATTATCAAAACAGTTTACAAAAATCTGGGGATAATATCCCAAATCTCTATTTCTAACTCAAGCTAACAACCTAAAACAAAAACATATCAAAAGTATCTCCTAAACTGCCACAACATGCCCAATTGATCATTGAAATTCGTATGCACCTGAAAGAAGACAAAAATAAACAAGTTTAGAGGATATTTTATTGATAAAATTAACAAAAATCTAAACTTTAAGACTAGCTACAGAATCTTGCGATTCTGTAGCTGGTCTAATTTGAGCACATAATCATTTTAAAATCAATCCAAACTTAAAGAATTATATTCAAACTATTAAACAAATATTTAATTGCTAATTGGAGACCAAACGAATCATTCAAATCAAAACTTCTATGCTAATTTGAAAAAAACGAATTCATAATTGAATTGATCAAATGCTACCAGGATATGTGAGATTTGTCCAATGACTTTCATTACCAATTCGGAACATACCGAATCGATTGACAGTTGGAGAACCAACGAAATCATCTCTTAAACCAATTTCAATTGACACAAACTATAAACGATTAAACAAATCATCCATGCAATAGTTTATGTTGCCTCAGCCATTAACAAAATCGTTGTCGAATCAAAACAAAATCCACAAGATCGTTTTTCAAATTAATAGAACTATATCAAACATATACAAATGATCATGCTAATCGTGGCACACATCAATCATTTGCAAATCAAATCAAACAGGAACGAATTGAACTGATTTAAGATCGACACAATCATTATGCCAAAATCAAAACAGAGCCGTGTCCGAATTTAGCAAACAAATCTTGTGTGCAGGTGGAATCATAATCCAAAACAAAAATATCGATTCAAATCAAAACAAAATCGTTCCTGGTAAAACGAAGTCAACAGGATTGTTTAGAAACAAACAAAACTTAATCGAAATCGAACCCAATCGACTATCCATACAAAATTGTTTCAAAAGCAATCCAAACAAAATCGAAAACAAATCAATCATTTATACTAAACTGAGAATAATAAAATCTTATTAACTAAATCGTAGCTATGTCCGAGTTTAGCAAACAAATTTCCCATTCATGATTCATAATGAAATTGATTAGGTAAAACGAAAGCAACATAATCATTTTGAATCAAAACGAACAGAGCTATTGAAAGCAAATCCAATTGGTTATATTAATCCAAACAAACTCAAAAAGCAAAATTGAAATTCATACCTGAGCAGTAAGAAAAGGCTTTGATCATGACAACTTAGAATTGACAAAGGCAGTTGCTGCTTCGACATTCCTGAAGACAATCGAGCCTGTTGTTTTTTGTTTCTTTTCACTGGCTTGAAGTCTGTCTCTTTCTTTTGACAGCACTGTAACTTGTTCCCCTAATGATTTGATCTTTGATTGCAACAAGGGAATGTCGGTGTAATAATTCTCTAGCCAATCATTACATTGGACGCATGATGGTTGCTGGGGTTTTGATATCACAGGCGAGGGTTTGTTTAAGTCACCAGGGGTTTCATTAGACAGCTTGATTCCCAGATAGTTTGGGTCATTTTTAAGGCATGGGGGTAAGTTAGAGACATAGTCATAGGGTTTCGTAGAGAATAGGCCATGGGAATAGGGGTAATCTTCATCTAGGAAACGCTCAATATCGGAGTCTGAGTCCTCACTCAGCACTATTGGCTTCTGATCAACGTTTGGCTTAGGTTTGTTCCTGGCGTATCTCGATATCAATCGGGCATTTTTCTTACCCCTACTGTTGACAATAGTATCATTCTTATCTTTCTTCCTCGTAGTCTTTTTAACGACCTCAATCTTTTCTTCAGCACCCGAGTCAACAGTAGTATCGGGTAGATCTATGTCGAGGCAATCCGAGGGTTTGACAGGGGGTAGAAGGATATTAAATGGCATGGATGGCCCAACCAAAGTCTCACTGACCACAGCCTTATCGATTTGAGCAGACTCGATATTGGCAAAGCCATTCCTTGATAGGAAGGCTTGCCAATTATCGCCACTAAGGCTCAAATGGTGGACGATAATGAGTTTAATCAAGCTGTGATGAAAAAGGCTACTATCAGCCTTCTCGCGCTTGAATCTTTTAGACATTTTGTAAAGACTACGTGAGAAGTAATGTGGAATATTCAAAGGATAGCCCATGAAATTCATCAATAACCAGAGGTGATACATAAATACCAAGCCATACTGACCTTCACACGTCACAAAATCTTTAACAATTACCAAAAGATCATGCCACCTGGGTTTGATGGTAGAAATAGGCATACCTTTATCACATGAAACAATCTTTCTTGATATGAATAGTAAAGGTCATGGCACCTCGTCGACTTTGGAGTTTCTAAACCATCTTTGACCTGTAGCTGGAAGTCTTGTAGCCAAGCTTAATAATTGCTCATTGAGCTCGAGCTGTATGTCACCGAATTTAGCCCTGCACCCGTCAAAGGTGAGGGAGAATTGTTGGGCAACCGAAAGGTTGAAACCCTCGAACCTCTGTATAAACACTAGCCAACCACTTTTTTCTAAATCCTTACGGGCATTATCAAATAGCAACAGAGGTTGGCTACCATTCGGCTCTATGCACACCACAAGTGCCATAGACAGGAGCAAACGGTGAGCTGGATGAATGGGCAAGGGTTCGAACAGAGTATACACAGGGTTGATACCTCACGGGCTTACCCAAAAACACACAGAGTTAACTCGGGATAGGGGGAAATCATTAATGACAGAATGTGCGAAGGTGGTGGAGCTAGCTCAGCTCATGCAAAATAGTCATTTCCCACAGTACAACCAACGACGCATATAACGATTCAAATCACTATTGTATATGTTAAAAATCATACCATTCAAACAATTAATAAAATCTATGGTAAGTCGACCAAACATTTGCGTGAGCAATAGGTTTAGCATAGTTTTAAAACCAAAATAATGATTCGAAATCAACACCAAGGGTTCGATCATATGAAACATGTGTTGTATGAAATGATTTATACCAAGGGTTTAACCACAACGCCAATGTGTTTTCATGAAACCAATTGTGTCAAAGAAATCGATGAAAGACTATAGAACATCAAAACCACCAATGTATCAATAACTCGATCATAAGAATATCATCACAGTCTTGTAAAAAYGAAGTCATATTAACAATTAAAGAATGSCAAACGAGTAAAGACCTTGGTATCTTGCCAACTGTGCGACTATAATTAAATTGAAAATGAAATAAACACCTAGACAAGAGTAACCAAAATAATCTAGTGACRATTTTAATGTGACTTCGAAAACAAAGTGTTCACGCTTACAGTCGTGAAAACGAGAACAAAGGTAAGTGTGCAAATGCACGAAATAACAGTGTTGTTTTATTCAAAGATTGCAACGAAAATCAAGGGTTGCAAAACACTGGCATGGGAAGCTTATAAGGATAGGATAAAAATGTGAATTGGCTGCCAACAATGGCAACACACTGGTAGAAGCAGTTATCTCTGCCAAAAGAACAAATCCAGACTATGATAATGAGAAAAAATCTAACTCAAAAACAACAACCAAAAAATTGTTTAAACATCATTGTTTATCAAATATTCCAGCAGTGTTTAAAGGATGAAAAATGATAGCAATCTTAAGACAAGCGAGCCATGATATTAAAGATAAAATCTCCAATACTGTTGACAGAGCCACTGCTTCCAGCAGGCTTCCATAGGCTTGACAGGGTTGCCATTTAACCCACTCTGACATTTGTATCCTGCCAAGAAGCTCCAGATCAGAATAAAGGACGTTTTAAGGTTAAGAGGTTTCATATTTATGAATTTTCATATACCCGACATTGCTTCGCTGCCAGCGGGCCTATTCAGTACCCCGACGAAGTTGTCTTGGCACCATGCATGCATTTACCCACTACCAGCAGACCTGTTCAACATCCTGGTGGGTTTACAAGCACTTCCCATAGCTCTTTTATTGATTTATTTTGTTTTTTAAAGATATATAATTGAGCGGGGTGACGCTGAAAATTATGATATTTTAGCATATTTTTTTACAGACCTCAACAATTTTTTTTAGAACTATCCTTTATTAAGATCTAGAAATGGTTTATTTACAGAACCAACTTTCTAAGGCAGGGAGACATCTTTATGATTCATTCCCTTAAGGAACAGGGACAATGTAAAAAGATAATAGATGATCATGATAGGATTTACTCAGAGATCGAAATCAGTTAACTTCTTTCAAAAAACAGTCTTTGCCAACATAGATGTAAATTTCAGAAGTATACAATTGATGTTTACACAAATTTTCAACAGTCATTTTTGTGAAAGAATTCTCTGTTTTATTTGTCTGAATAGTTCAGCATACAGGTATGTGTATTTCCAAAACAAAACTAATAAGTGTAAAATAAAATCAAAACCAAAACAACAAAAGGAAAAGCAAACAAAAAAAAAGTATGTACATAGTATACAAAGGGTTGTCATCAAGCGAAATATCTTTTCAGAGCCTGGCCATTCACCGGATAGGTGTCAGGCTTCCCCTCTAGATTCTGCAATCGGAAAGAGCTGGGACCCAACTTCTCAGCGATTAAAAACGGTCCAAGCCATAAGTTCTAAAATTTCATGTGTTCTCCCTTTCCCTCATGCAGTTTATCCCATTTCAAGACAAGATCACCTACTTCGAAGTTCCTATCATAGGTAGAGTTAGAATCAAACCAGCTTTTGACCACTAGTTGATGCTGATCTAACTTACGTTTAGCTTGAGCTCTCACCTCTTCTAGTTTCATTAAAGTGTTAATCCGGTTTTCCAAAGGGGGACAGTCTTCTTCTTGAATTTTCTGCAATAGCTGAAGTGAGGGAAGAAGAATGTGTGGTGGCAGGATTGCTTCTCTGCCATAAACGATAAATAAAGGAGAATTACCTACAGTAGTTTTTTGGTGTTACCCTATCAGCCTAGATTGCGTTTAACAGTGCATTGTGCCAGTTTTTGTGATTCTCAGATACCATTCTCTTGATAATTTTAATCAAGTTCTTATTTGTTGATTCTGCCAATCCATTGCCCTGGGGGTAATAGCTAGCAGAATACTTCAATTTAATTCCTTTTTCTAAAGAGAACTCGCTCATCTCAAGAGATGAAAAGTAAGAAGTGTTGTCGAATACTAAACAATCAGGGATACCAAAATGAGTGATAATATTCGAAATTAGAAAGGCAATTACCTGACTGGTATTCACGGTTCTTAATGCAGCAGCTTCAAACCACCTGGTGAAATAATCTATGGCTGTTATGATAAACTTATGCTACTGTGAGTATGGTGGATTGATTAGACCTATGATATCAAGGCCCCACTACTGAAAAGGAGAATCTACTAAAATGGGCTGCAAAGGAAAGGTTGGTTTCTGTAACTGCCCTGATGCTTTTTGACAAAAACTACACTTGCGACACAAGGCATGGGCATATCTAAAAAGTGTGGGCCAGTAATAAATGGCTCTCAAAACTTTATGGGCAGTGGTGTCACCACCAAAATGACCACCATCTTCTCCCGCATGCAACTCTAGTAAGACTTTTTCTGCTTCGTCTTTTTCAAGACAGCGCATCAGTACACCATCAAATTTTTGACGAAATAGAATACCATTAATCAAATGAAAGGAGGCAAACTTTAATCTCAACTCTCTTCTTTTAGTGGGATCCAGGTGATGGGGGGTTGACCCATGTTCAAGACAGAATTTTATATCGTCATACCAGGGACTGACAGAGTTTTGTGCACAACAGATTACATTTTGATCGTGTTGTCCTAGGTTTGACCTATTGCTTTCTTCTTCCTATCCCACTGCTGAATCAACAACTAACTTGCATAACCCTTGGCCTCTCACTATCTCAGCTGGGGTTATTTCTATGTCGTACTCCTGTAAAGAAGTAACCCAGTTAGCCCTCTTTTCTCCTAGTTCTTTCTGCACTAACAGGTTCCTGACGGCTGGGTAAGGGACAATAATATTTGTCCTGGATTTCAAAAGATAAGACTAGAAGTTCTTGACTTCTTTGAAAACAACGTAGGCTTGCTGATCTACTGCTGGGTAATTAAGTTCCGTGCCTTTGAAAGCAGAGATCATAAAGGCAATGGGTACTTCATTGTTTTCAGCGTTCTTTTGAGTTAGGATGGTGGTGTAGGAATGGTCAGAAGCAAAAGTGTAGAGCGTGAAGTCTTGGGAAAAGTCGGGGCTCATGAGAGAAGGAGCGTATATTATGGCCTTTTTTATTGCATTAAAATCTTGGTTTTCTACGGGTCCCCAATGATATGGTGCATCTTTCTTAATTAAATTCTGTAAAGGTCTGACCATTTCGGAGAAACTGGGGACGGATCTCCTAACAAAGTTTATCTGGCCTAAGAAAGACTGCATGGACTTTTTGGAAGTAGGAGGGGGGAGTTTCGAGATGACTTGAGTCCTTTTGGGGTAGATAATCATCCCTTTTCTTGACACAATAAATCCTAAGAGTTTACCTTGTTCTACTGAAAAGATGGATTTTTTAGGATTCAAGGAGATGTCGTATTTATGACATCGCTGTAGAACAACTCTTAAATGAGCTAGATGATCGATTTTGTTTTTAGAAAATACAGTAACATCATCTAAGTAAACTACGACAGACTGATTGATTAAGCCTCGGAAAGCAATTTCCATCGCTCTCTGGAAAGTGGCACCGGAATTAATCAATCCAAAGGGCATTTTTTGATAAGCGTAGGTGCCCCATGGAGTGCGGAAGGTAGTTTTTAGTTGGTCTGGAGGAGACATCAGAACTTGGTTGTACCCTGAGAAACCATCTAATAAGGATAGCCTCTCAGAACCAGATACCTGTTGAAGGATCTGTTCCATGGGTGGGACAGGGTAGTTGTCTTTATCAGACACTCTATTAAGGTTTCGAGAATCGACGCAAAGTCAAATTTCCCCGCTTTTCTTCTGGACAAGGACAAGGTTAGAAACCCATTGAGTGTGCCTAACAGGGAAAATTATCTTAGCATTCAGGAGTTTATTTAATTCTTTTTCGACGGTCGGTTCGAGCTTAGGGTGCATTTTTCTTAATTTCTGTTGAAAGGGTAAGGTTTGAGGTTTCATAGGAATGACGTGTTGTATGATGTTAGGGTCGAAAGTTTTAAGGTCATCATACATCCACGCAAAGACATCTTTAAATTCTTTGAACAATTTAATAAATGCATCTTTTTCTTGTTCAGAACATCCTACCCCTAAATTAATGCACTGTGGATTGTCACTAGTTCCTAAGTTTACTTTTTCATATGATAAAGAGGAACTATTGGTTTTACAGTTGGCCGATTTTTTGAATTTATATTGAAGATCGTAATACTTCTCTAATCTAACTACAGATTTAGGTATCGAATTTACCATGTCCGATGAATATTTAGGAGTTCTCGGATCTGGTATTACTGTGAAATCGCGCAAATTATCATCGTGAGTGCATTCGTCGATTACCGCACCTTGAAAAGTTTCTTCCATATGCAGGAAGCTAATAATCTATTGATCGCCATCGAAGACCCTCTAGTTCGTGATGTTGTTGGGAACAGATGGTATGAACAACAGTTCGATGGAGAATGCGTCTAGGGACAAGCCTTCTGCAGGAAGGAGTTTGGAAGCTACGTTAGCTAATAGATCTACTTCAGAATTATTCAATCTAGGAATAGAATTTATAATGAAAGCAGAAAATTTATTCATTAAATTCCATACCTCGGATTGGTATATTTTAAGATGCGGAGACAAACAGTGGATAGAATATCTTACCTATCTAACTACGATTTCGGAGTCACCAAAGATGGTCAAATTTTGAATGTTCATATCTAAAGCTTTTCTGAGACCCTCCAGTAAAGCCTCATATTTTGCTGTGTTATTAGTACATTCAAATTCTAACCTACATGCAATCAATGTTTTGTTACCTGAGGGATCAATAATAACGCAGCCTGCACCATCTCCTTCTTTGGACTTTGACCCGTCAAAATAAAGAGACGAAATTTGATTTTTATCAGGTGCATGAGACCGTTGTGTAGAAGCTGCTGGCTGCACATATGCTACAATCTCGGACTGTTGTTCTGGGTTGGTGACAGCTAAAGCCTCGGCCATGAAATTGGCGAAAAAGGTATCCATTCCTTGTATTTTGGGTGAATCAGCAGAAGGTGTAAATGGTTTGTTGGGATCATTCAAATCTGTGATCGTGAACTTAAGGTAGCGTTCACGATTTACCTTGATTTTGTTGGGCTTGCCATTCTCTGGAAGCCAAAGGTGAGACCAATCTATCGCGAAATAGCCATGTATTTTCTCCGACCAGTCCCTGCTTAAAAAAATACCATACACTTCTGGAATATCCACAACAATAATATCAATAACTTGATGAACTTTGGGGTTAGACGATAATCTTGTAAGCACATTCCTTAATTCGCCTACAACTTTAACACTGGTTCGATCAAGTTGTATGATTTTAGAGTGGATGGTTCAACCTCAACATTAATATTCTGACATACAGACCATGGCATCACATTGGATGACGCTCTTGAGTCTACCATACAATTGTGCACATTTTTATTAAATATTTCGAAAGTTAACAAAAATGGAGGTACATTTCTGCGAGTACTAAGGGTGGTAGCTTGTGGTTTTTTACTCGCAGTTTCTAAAGCTACTTTATCTACATTATTTACATTATTTACATTATTTACAGGAAGGCTTCCTTTGTCTTGAGGATCAAGATTATTTTTAGTGGAAGTCTTCCGAGGAACTTTGTTCTAAACAACCTTGTTTGGATTACCATTTTTTCCATTCTCTGCGATATTTTGTAACATTTTTTGTAGCAGAAATGGAAATTTCAATAACTCACAAAAATAAATGTTAGCCCTTAAAGTTTTGAGGTATTCAACTAAATCATAATCTAATTTTGGGTTCACATGACTCTGTTTAGTCTCAGCTGGTTTAGATTGCTTTGGAGGCAAAGTCGTAGTGTTTTCGGAAGAAGGTTTGTTCACCGTCTTACTCCTAGTATTATAGGGATGTATTGTCTCGAAGTTAGCTTGAAAGATGCTATCTGAGAAGTGTCCAAAAATGTTTGGAGAAGACTCTTCTTCTTGAACTGTCTCTTGTTCAACAACCTCTTTAGGAGTCTCAGGAGGTATCAAGTTATCCTGAGCTTCTAGAATTGTTTGAAGGGCATATTGTAGACTTTCTAAATTAAGGCCCTCAATATTCGGATTAGGTCGGTTGGTGGGAAAAGGCTTCCTGAATGGTGGTTTATAATGCCCTTTTCTTGAAGAATCTTCTTCGTCCATCCTTTTCAAATCTATAACTTAATTTGACATTTTTTGAACGACTTTAGTTAAGTTTTCTAAATCAGAGCTTTCATGTTGTGCTTTACTTTGAGCAAGTCTAGGGAGGATTTCGATCTTCTTTTTGGAAGATGAACTAGTTTATGTTTCATTGCTAGTAGCGTGTTTTAGACTAAGTATGTCTCTTTCAATCTGGCTGGCCTCCTCGAAGGCCTCTAACAACATGACTTTCTTAGATCATTTAACCCAAATGGCTATACTTTGATGCAGTGCTTTAGTATAGTATGCTATGATAAGATTCTCGGCAGGAATAGAATCCATAGGGATTCGGTTCTTAAGTGTTAAGAATCTTTGATTAAAGTCTTTAACTTTCTCTTTTGAGTTCATTCTTAAGTTAGAAAGGTCTATGACTAGGACTTTCAGAGGCTTACCGTCTCCAAACTTTTCCAAAAAGCAGGATTCAAACCTTTCCCAAGACATGATGGTATGGGGTTGTTGGGAAAAGTACCACGTAGATGCATTGCCCTCGAAAGTATAGGGGAACAACCTAAAGACTATGTCTTCATGCTCGACATTGCAGAGTCTAATGACTAACATAAATTTTTTAATGTGATCTTCAACGATCTGTTTAGAGTCATGGTCAAACTTGGGAAGCCACTTCTCCGAATGTTTGGGTAAGGGATGTTGATCTCCAGGTACGACTACCGCATCCTAGTTGAGCCAAGGTATGGTAGGCTTGTTCTGGTTGGCCATTGGTGTAAGTGGTGTCGAAGGTTGTGAAAGGGAACTGTCTTCGTCAGAGGATTCTTCTCTAGAAGAAGAAGGAGATGAGGGAGGTGGTGAGGGAGGTATTCCAGATCCCCCTGCAGCAAAAGTGAGGATTGGATCTGTAGGGTTCACAGTGAGGTTAGTTCCTCCGAGTTGTTCTCTGATATTAGAGAAATCTAAAGGTTGGTCCAAAGGTCGATTTGGTTGCCTCAAACGGGCTAAGGCACTATGTGTTCTTATAAGAGATTGGCGGACAATCTCTTGTATGTCACCACCTGTAGGATTTGGGGTTGTTGGCTCAACTGTGATCAGTGGATCATCGTTTGATGTGGTTTCTGTTTGAGGGGGGATTTTATCGTTCAAATGACTTCTTGTCACTATAGGTGAGCGATTAGGTGGTGGAGGAGTCTTACAACCGCCTCGTGCCATTAATAAATTTTAGGCCCTCCTTCTAGTGCCATTTGTTGGCGAGCAAAATTGAACGCTCACCGACTGGAAGAGTGGATCCGGTCCGGGGTTGTCTAAATAACCCAATCCGTTTGGGATAACCCACCCTGACGGGTTTAGCGGCTCCATTGGCCGATCTAAGTCCTAGAAAAACAAATGAAAACTACACTAAGAAACTAATCTAAATAAAAACAATAATTAAAACAAACTAATAAACAAATCTAAACTACATATATACAACCTATTACCTAAATCATACAATTATAATTCTATAAAAGYAAATGTTTAATTATCAATAGAATCAGGTTTAATTACAAATATAGAATATTTACAAATTACARATTTAAATTAAAACCTGCAAAAATCATTTGTAATATGTCCTAAGACAACGAAACTATTGTTTTTTGATTTTTTATAATTTTATGAAAAATAAATAGAATAAAAACTATCTAAGCTAAGCAACTAAAATAATAACTCTAACTATGAATCTAAACTAATATATTTATCTAAACTACTTAAATAACACTAATAAGCTAACCTGTAATAACGCTTTCCAATTTGTCCTGTGTAAAGGATCCAGTTCAGCTGTTCGATGGGAGGAAACCCGCACCAGATTCTTTGCAAGCCTCTTGTAAACCAGAAGCAACAGTGCTCTTTGAATATCAATAATAGAACAAACAAGACATAAAATTGACAGCAATCTTATAATTTACAAATCGTTGCATTTAGATAAATCTATGCACAAAGATTTGTACAAAATGATCCATTTAACGAAAAAGGTAAACCTGTAATTCATTAAACTGAAACAAAGTAATTGCTGTACTTTTAAAATATGAGAGATCAGATATGGATAACACATAAACCAAGTCACATCAACCTTCAAAGAATTATGATAGCTAAAGTAGTCTATAATTAATTGCAAACTGATATGAATAAAACTTGAAACAAAAGTTTGATATATTGAAAGCGAAAGCTCTTACAAGACATTAACTTTCATCCCATAGTGTATCATAAATACATATTCTGGTTCCCCCAATATTGATGATGATGGGTTCATTACAAAAAATGACAAGTATTTAAAGACCTCCCACAGGGTAAAGCATCCCTGTGGAAATTATCAAAACAGTTTACAAAAATCTGGGGATAATATCCCAAATCTCTATTTCTAACTCAAGCTAACAACCTAAAACAAAAATATAGCCAAAGTATCTCCTAAACTGCCACAGCATGCCCAATTGATCATTGTAATTCGTATGCACTTGAAAGAAGACAAAAATAGACAAGTTTAAAGGATATTTTATTGATAAAATTAACAAAAATCTAAACTTTAAGACTAGCTACAGAATCTTGCGATTTTGTAGCTGGTCTAATTTGAGCACATAATCGTTTTAAAATCAATCCAAAACTTAAAGAATTATATTCAAACTATTAAACAAATATTTAATTGTTAATTGGAAACCAAACAAATCATTCAAATCAAAACTTTTATGCTAATTTGAAACAAACGAATTCATAATTGAATCGATCAAATGGTACCAGGATATGTGAGATTTGTCCAACGACTTTCATTACCAATTCAGAACATACATAATCGGTTGACAGTTGGAGAACCAACAAAATCATCTCTTAAACCAATTTCAATTGACACAAAATTTAACCGGTTAAACAAATCATTCATGCAATAGTTTATGTCGCCTCAGCCATTAACAAAATCGTTGTTGAATCAAAACGATATCAACAGGATTGTTTTTCAAATTAATAGAACTATATCAAACATATACAAACGATCATGCTAATCATGGCACACAACAATTGTTTGCAAATCAAATCAAATAGGAATCAATTGAACCAATTTAAGATCGATGCAATCGTTATGCCAGAATCAAAACAGAGTTGTGTTCGAATTTAGCAAATGAATATTGTGTGCAGGTGGAATCATAATCCAAAATGAAAATATCGATTCAAATCAAAACAAAATCGTTCCTTGTAAATCAAAGTCAACAGGATTGTTTAGAAAAAAACATAACTTAATCGAAATCGAACCCAATCAACTATCCATACAGAATTGTTTCAAAAGAAATCCAAACAAAATCGAAAACAAATCAATCATTTATACTAAACTGAGAATAATAAAATATTATTAACTAAATCATAGCTATGTCCGATTTTAGCAAACAAATTTCCCATTCATGATTCATAACGAAATTGATTAGGTAAAACAAAAGCAACAGAATCATTTTGAATCAAAATGAACAGAGCTATTGAAAGCAAATCCAATCGGTTATATTAATCCAAACAAACTCAAAAAGCGAAATTGAAATTCATACCTAAGTAGTAAGAAAAGGCTTCGATCATGACAACTTAGAATTGACAAAGGCCGTTGCCACTTCGACATTCCTGAAGACAATCGAGCCCATTGTTTTTTGTTTCTTTTCACTGGCTTGAGGTCTATCTCTTTCTTTTGACAGCACTGTAACTTGTTCCTCTAATGATTTGATCTTTGATTGCAACAAGGGAACGTCGGTGTAATAACACTCTAGCCAAGCATTACATTGGACACATGATGGTTGTTGGGGTTTTGATATCACAGGCGAGGGTTTGTTCAAGTCACTAGGGGTTTCATTGGACAACTTGATTCCCAGACAGTTTGGGTTGTTTTTAATTCACAGGGGTAAGTTAGAGACATAGTCATAGGGTTTCGTAGAGCATAGGCCATGGGAATAGGGGTACTCTTCAGCTAGGAAATGCTCAATATCGGAGTCTGAGTCCTCGCTCATCACTATTGTCTTCTGATCAACGTTTGGCTTAGGTTTGTTCCTGGCGTATCTCGATATCAATTGGTCATTTTTCTTACCCCTACTGTTGACAGTAGTATCATTCTTACCTTTCTTCCTCACAGGATTTTTAACGGCCTCAGTCTTTTCTTCAGCACCCGGGTCGACAGTAGTATCGGGTAGATCTATGTCGGGGCAATCCGAGGGTTTGACAAGGGGTAGAAGGATATGAAATGGCACGGCTGGCCCAACCAAAGTCTCATTGACCACAACCTTATTGATTTGAGAAGACTTGATATTGGCAAAGCCATTCCTTGATAGGAAGGCTTGCCAATTATCGCCACTAAGGCTCAAATGGTGGATGATAATGAGTTTAATCAAGCCGTGATGAAAAAGGCTACTATCAACCTTCTCGTGCTTGAATATTTTAGACATTTTGTAAAGACTATGCGAGAAGTAATGTGGCATATTCAAAGGATAGCCCATGAAATTCATCAATAACCGGAGGTGATACAGAAATACCAAGCAATACTGACCTTCACAGGTCACAAACTATTTAAAAATTACCAAATGATCATGCCACCTGGGTTTGATGGTAGAAATAGGCATACCTTTATCACATGAAACAATCTTTCTTGATATGAATAGTAAAGGCCACGACACCTCATCAAATTTGGAGTTTTTAAACCATCTTTGACCTGTAGATGGTAGTCCTGTAGCCGAGTTTAAGAATTGCTCATTGAGCTCGAGTTGTATGTCATCGAATTTATCCCTGTACCCGTCAAAGGTGAGGGAAAATTGTTGGGAAACCGAAAGGTTGAAACCCGCGAACCTCTGTATAAACACGAGCCAACCATTGTTTTCTAAATCCTTGCAGGCATTATCGAATAGCAACAAAGTTTGGCTACCATTCAGCTCTATGCGCACCACAGGTGCCATAGACAGGAGCACACGGTGAGCTGGATGAAAAGGCAAGGGTTTGAACAGAGTATACACAGGGTCGATACCTCACGGGCTTACCCAAAAATAAACAGAGTTAACCCGGGATAGGGGGAAATCATTAATGACAGAATGTGCGAAGGTGGTGGAGCTAGCTCATCTCATGCAAAACAGTCATTTCCCACAGTACAACTGACAATCATACCATTCAAACAATTCAAACAATTCAAACAATTAATAAAATCTATGGTAAGTCAACCAAACATTTGCGCGAGCAATAGGTTTAGCATAGTTTTAAAACCAAAATAATGATTCGAAATCAACACCAAGGGTTCGATCATATGAAACATGTGTTGTATGAAATGATTTATACTAAGGGTTTAACCACAATGCCAATGTGTTTTCATGAAACCAATTGTGTCAAATAAATTGATGAAAGACTATAGAACATCAAAACCACCAATGTATAAAAAACTCGATCATAAGAATATCATCGCAGTCTTGTAAAAATGAAGTCATATTAACAATTAAAGAATGCCAAACGAGTAAAGACCTTGGTATCTTTCCAACTGTGCGACTATAATTAAATTGAAAATGCAATAAACACCTAGAAAAGAGTAACCAAAATAATCTAGTGACAATTTTAATGTGACTTCGAAAACAAAGTGTTCACGCTTGCAGTCGTGAAAACGAGAACAAAGGTAAGTGTGCAAATGCGTGAAATAATAGTGTTGTTTTATTCAAAGATTGCAACGAAAATCAAGGGTTGCAAAACACTGGCATGGGCAGCTTATAAGGATAGGATAAAAATCCGAATTGGCTGCCAACACCTTGGCATCGAAGTTTCCACCATTATGAAGAGTGGGCTCCATTTCCCTGGTGTTGGATACAGAGTAGACCCTTAACCCTGAATTCTAGAATTTTGTAGAGGAGACTGTCATGCCTGTCAAGTTTCCATGGGTTATTGTGGATTGAATGGATGGTAGATTACTTTTAATATGTATTCACCCAGTTGGTCGTATGGAAATCCTATTTTTTTGGAATTTAGTTACTTCCTCTATGATAATAATGATAAACCCTACATTGTCATTTGCAATTTCAAAGATACAGTCACCCTCCTTATGTTAATAGCTCAGTATTCTTAATGGAAAGGGCCTATGCCCTGATTCAATTGGATGCCTGGGTATGCATAGCTATCACAACTTGTTCGATTGATTGATTTTATACAACAATGGCGAATTGTTTGGTTGATATATAGTCACTGGTATTTGCACTAATGATTATTTGGATGATAGATGGAATCAGTTACAAATGCTTGGTGTTGCTCACTCATGTCATGTTGTGTGTATGGTGTTTTGCAAAAGAAATATTGGGCATGGTAAATATGGTTTTCTTTGGGGATGAATAATTATTGAACCAGATAACTATAGAAAGTATATCCACTGCATCCTTGTGCTTGTTGATTGTATAGGCCTAAGTGTGCACAACATATCTGATCACAGTGTGACTAAATCGATGAAATCTTATATTAAATCAATGGCTCAACCGATATGTTGAGTTTTTACCGTGACTGTTTGTTTGTTGTGTTAAGTGTAAATGTTGCATCGTGGGGTTTTGTTAGCTGTGCACTGTGTGTGGTATGGATAGCCTCATTTTCACACTCAGGGATATCCACAGAGTTTTAAGCATGTTTATTTATTGCATTCGACCACTGGTTAAAGAAGGCATGTCATTGATGACAATCGTGTTGGATGGGTAGCCCAGCTTTTAAGTCACATTGAATTGTTTGTTTTATAGTGGCAGAACTACATTGGCTGGGAAAATTACCCTGTGAATAGCTTGTGTCTAAATGGTGACTGCGGGTTGTATGATTAATTCTCTTTTCGGGCATGGCAATCTAGTATTGATTATTTTGGTTACTTCCTATACATGTTTAATGAATATCATTGCATTTAAATGATAAGCCTAATTGCAGTGATAGTGATTTCATTGTTAATTTGAAAACATGACCTTTGAAGTATTCTTCTGGATTGAATAAATGTAGGGGCAATGGTTGATTTTGATAGTTACAGATTGGAAATGGGTACTGTTTGTAAATTGTTATAAAATGCAAGGTATGTGAATGAAGGGAGCAAAACCTCTTACAAATTGTGCGGAATACATACTGTCTTGTGATGGCACTATGTTGGATATTTGATTAATGAACAGTGAACTAGTTAAATTCACAAGAATTATTATTTGGTCAAATGATTGTTGGTGGATGCATCTCCTTTCACAGAATGGTTATGGATCACTTAATTAATTTCATGAAATAGTAATTGTTCTTCTTCCCTTCCATTATTTCACTTTCCACTAATTACAAACCCTGTCACCTACCATATTCATTTTTTTCATTCCTTGTTCTGAGATTGATTATAGTCAAGAGAATTTATGTGTTAAAGTAGATGGAAGTGGTAGTGTCTTGTGTGGATTGCAGTGAGGTTTTATTGGTTGTTTGACAGTTGATTTTTGTTTTCATTGAGAAGTGACCATGTTTTTCTCCCCTCATTATATCATATTTTCTCTCAACACAACCCTCTCACATATCCCAGAACCCTTTTTCACCCCCCCTGCTCATTGATTAACAATGAAAAAATTTGTGTGGATTGGATTGCATGAATCTGATACATTGTTGAGCCAAATCTATTTCATATTTTTAAAGAGTTTTCATGTATGGTTATTTAAAAGACTATTTTCTAATTGATCAGGCATGCAGGATGATTTTTTTCAGTCGAGGTAGCCCTGGCTGAGGAAACAAAGGTAGAGGTAACTGGAACCGAGGCCCAAGAAGGCCTAGGTTCTCCATACATTTTGACGTTGATTCAGAAGAGCTTGGCCATTTGTTCAATGCTGGATTATTTAATTGGATTGGGCATGGAATAGTATAACCTAGGCCTAAAAGGCCTCCTTTCCAAGCCCCGCAAGCACCTGGTATCCCTCTACCTCCTCATGTCTCATTACAACCCGAGGCCCCTGAAAATAATGGATGGAAGGAGATTGTCCACCCGACCGTCTCCCAACATCGTGTCTGGCCCAACTTGTCTTTGCCTACTCCTCTGCCTATGAACCCCATTGTCCAAGATACCCCTGACCACTCGCCAGTGCAATCCTCCCATGCCAGCAAGAGATTGAAAACTGAGGCCCACCATGCCCTGGATAAAGGAAAATCCATTGATGCCCCTTCCTCACCCTCTAATGGCTCTGACAAATTCGTTCTTCCTGGATGCATTTGAGGGACATTTGTTCCCACATGATCAATGAGATTAGGCCTAAAGGCTTTGCACCGCCAAAGGAAAATTCAGTTAAATCAAGAGGTGACAACAACAATCAAGGAAAGGTTGCATTGCAGATTGGGAAATATGGCTTTTGAGTTTTATGTTATCTATTGTTTTATGAAAGTTGACTTCATGGATCTTTGGAMAACATGTTTTATTTTGGATATATGAGTATTTTTTTTTAAATAATTTCAAATTTCATGAGCTAAAATTGCCAAAAGTAAATATGTCGATGGGAGGMACAAGGAGGTGTGTTTTGCTTAACTAATGGTTATGTTATGATTGTTATGAACTAAAGGGAGTCACAAGGGGCAGCACCTACTAGTTATTATTTATTTATGACCCTTATTATGATTATTACTTTTCCCCCTAACTAAAGTTAGTTGAGTCTTTTAATTAACTTAACTAATGAGTTGGTTCAACTACTTCAACCAATTCTAATTTGTTAAAAGAAAAAGGAAAGGGAGGAACAAGAGGAGGATAGAAGCAGAAGCATGCTAAGGTTTGATCTTTGATTTTATGTTGAGATAGTTCAGTTTTCATTCATTCATATATTCATTTCAGCCTAATCTCTTTTGTGATAGCAAGGTCTTATTGTAGACAACAATATTCAGGGTTGAATCAAATCATTCAGACACTTGTTTTTCAGAGGTGTTGATCCATCTTTGATAGTCTGTGTAGACTTGTCTATTTGTGAATTAATTTTCATGACTGATAAAGGCTATTGTGTAGAGTCGAGTGTGCAACAATCTGTGGTAAGTTGATCTAGATTTTAGAGTTCAGTTTTGGTTTTCTGTCAGAGGTCCATTTGTATGTTCCATCGGGGATGTCTAAGTTTGACTTTGGTCCAAGATTTCTGTATGATATTTTTTAAAGAAAATGACTCTTCGGTGAATTGGAATGAAATAAAGGATTGCTTTATGTCTCATCTGTCTTGATTATCATCTTGGTGTCTTTACTTATATTCTTACATTTATTTCAGCAACTGTTATATTCAGAAAATTACATAAAAAGTGAATTTCCAACAAGCTTTTTGTTGATAAAAGACTAGCTTAAGCACTCATAATTAATACTTGTGAGTGATATTCCCATCTACTTTTATTTAGCCAAGTAAAGTCTGAAAATGCTTTAGTAAGTTTATTTCATATCTTTTCCTCAACACACGTTATCTATTATTTTAGTCGAGGCCTGGTTGGACCGGAACTCAACTTCGCACATGTTGAGAAACTAGCTTTGGCAGTTGTCCATGTTGACCAATAGTTCCGTCATTATATATTACTTTACAAGACCACCATCATTGCCATCGTGAACCCTTTTTAGTATGTGTTAACACAATGAGTCATCGACGAGAAAATCATTCGGTGGATAGTTATCCTGCAAGAGTTTGACTTGGATTTTGACTTGGATTTTCTTTTATGAACTAATCTTGGAACTTTCGGTCGAAAGTGTTGATATGTCGCCCAGAACGTTATCAATCAATGGATATATTTTTCTTATTGCGTCATCAAAACCTTGGTATGGAGATATACTTGTGTATCTTCAGACTTTGAAGTTCCCTTCTTCTGCTTATCATGATGAGAATCGACGAATTTGCCACCAAGCATGGAACTATATTATCCTCTATGACACTTTATATCATCGAGGATTGGATTTCATTCTCCATCGATGTCTCACTCATGAAGAAGAAGAACTCATTTTAAACGACTGTCACATCGAAGCATGTGGTGGTCACCTGTCTGGGTTGGAAACAACCTAAATGATTCTTCGCAATGGATACTTTTTTCCCTTGTTAATCAAATATTGTGTTGAGGTGGTCAAGGAGTGTCACCCATGCTAGATATTCTCTTAGAATATGTAGGCACACCCATCTCCCATGTTCCCATTTATTACTATCGGTCCCTTCACCAAGTGGGGGATTGATTTCACTACATGTCACCCAGTTTCTTCCAGGGGGAATCGCTATATCATCGTAGTAGTAGACTAATTTACTAAGTGGTTCGAAGCTATGTCGACATTTAACAATGACGGGGAAACAACTTCCCTGTTCATTTTTAATCAGATCGTAGCTAGGTTTACTATTCCGAAGGAGATTTTCATCAAAACTTGGGTTTAAACAGGAACATTTTTCATCTTATTACCCACAAGTGAATGGTCAGGTAGAGGTCGTTAATAAGTCTCTCAATACTATTATGTAGCGAACAATTAATTTGGCCAACTCAAATTGGCATTTGATGTTGTATTCAAAACTTTGGGCTTATCGAACTTCAGTAAAGACTGCTACCAGTTTTTCTCCTTTCCAACTCGTTTATGGGCTAGAGGCAGTATTTCCCATTGAATGTCAAATACTTTCTCTTAATTTGGCAGTGGAACTACTGGCCGACACTACACCACTTGAGGAACGTCTTTTATATCTTGATCATCTCGATGATCAGCATCGAGATGCAACCTTGGAAAATGAGGCTCATAAACAACGTGTCAAGTGTTAGTATGATCGGTCCATCCACCCTAATATTTTCTCTGAAGGTGATCTTGTCCTAGTCTACGACCAAGACAAATATCCCTTGGGGGCAGGAAAGTTCAAACCCATGTGGTTTGAACCTTTCATTGTGAAAAAAAACTTAGAAAAGGGTGCTTATCATGTGGTTGATTTCAAGGGTAACACCTTATCATAGCCTCAAAATGGGCTCTACCTTAAGAAGTATTACACTTAGGTCGATCGCCTAAGCGTGAATTCTTGTATATATGTATAGTTTTTTATACATTCTTGTATTTTTGTTTAATGGATGTGTATTCATTATGTTTTTTTTTTCACTATGGTAGATGTCAAGTGAATCTGAAGTCTATGTTGGGTTTGCAGATGATGCTAGCCAACACACTCGGAGGCTTGCTTCCGCAACTTGGGTGATTTTTACACCTTGTGGTCAGTTGATGTCTTATGGACGTATTTTTCTAGGCGAAGAAACCAATAATGTTGTTGAGTACAGTGCAGTGATAGAATTACTACGTGATGCCTTGTCACATAGTATTTCTCGCCTCCAGGTTTATTTAGATGCTCAACTAGTCATGTCCTAGTTAAATGGGGTATACCGTGTTTACAATCCCACACTTCACTGACGATTCCTTAGGGTACGTCTCTTAGAACACTATTTTGATTATATTACTTATATTCATGTTCCTAGGAGATCTAGTCAACTAACTGATACTTTGGCTAATCAAGTATTAGATTGGCATGTTTCTCACATGTAAAAGTAAAACACACACATACACATGTAAATACATTTGTAAAAAAAATGTTTATCCATAACACAAAAAAAATATGTATATATAATATATCCCAAAAATAATGTCATGAGTATAAAGTGGGCCATAAAGCCTCAAATATAGTCGGTATACATCATGGGGCTTAATCCCTCAATAAATAGTACAAAAAGTTCCCTCGGCACATGTATGGTCTCATGTTAACTATTGTGCATGATTATTGGCCCTACTATACTAAACTGTGGTGTTTGCAAGATGCCAGAATAACTGGACCCAAGTCCTTGGCACCCGTACTACATGTGGATTCATATCCAAGGGAATATCCTCAATCTTAGCCATCAGAAATGAAAGAGTGAGAGTCGTAAAGTTCCTCTCTACTCGTCACAGTACTTTATCAGCCTCTTTGGATAGGGGTCCTCCTACAGGTACTGATCCTCTTTCTCCTGCTGGTTCGATCTCTGGTCAAGGACGATGCCTGGTCCTAGAGAAGTCAGTCTTTCACATTGGTCCCACATTTGTAGATAACATATCTTTGAGTTAGTACTTTGACAATAACATGAAAGGATAATATTTAAAAATTTAAAAATTAAATCACTTTAAAAATGTGTTTACCTATCTTGTTGTTCTCCTCACCAGGGGGCATGGGCGTGTTGGGATCACTCAGGAAACTGATTCCTGCATATGGATAATTCTCAATCACGGGAATTTGACGGGCCCACCAATCAAAACAATTGTCATCAAAATCCTCCTCGGTTCTCCCTCTACCCTATCTAGGAAACAAAATTGCCCACCTGCACAATGCCAGAAAGGAGGTAATAGGCCCTCGTAATGTCTCCCTCGAGCTAAGACTAGGAACTCTCAAAGAAGAAGAAAGTGCACAATACTATTACAAACTAGAAGTTCTTGTTCGTCCTCCCACGATAGTCTATGAGTTGTTTCTTCATGCATGTAAGCATGGTAGTACTCCAGTAAAAAATGGTGGCATCCAAACATTGAACTGCACAATGCATGCATGCACAGGAGGCCTAATGGAGTGTTGTGGATCCCATGATCCGCCCAATCATGAATAATACAATATGTATACGGAGGCTAGTAATATTTTGTATCGACACCTAAGTTTCTAATTTCTTGGTACTAGCCTCATAGTACACCCCGATGTAGTTCTCTATGTTGTACGACAATGGAGGAAAGGTCCTTAGATTGACCGATTCCCCTCTCCTAGAGAGGTCGGTCAAAAATTAGATGTCCTCTATCATTAGGGTCAGTGATTGACCCTCCAACGTGAATGCCTCTGCATCGGGGTTCCAATACTCTACCAATTGGTTCAACAATCTAGGTTGTTCCCTCATGAATGGACACTAGAATAACTTCCACATGCCACACTATTTCAGCATAGTGATGGCCTCGGGATCCTCCTCTACCAAGACTTATAATTCCTCATGTTCGCTTTCTTGCCAACACACATACATCCTGTTGCACAAAAGTTGGAGAGGATTAGCCCTTTTTGTTACTTTTTTGAACATTAAAGGAGGTGTACATGGGTTTCCTTTAAGATAGTCATGAATGTATGTGGAATAAGTATTACTTTTCCTTCATACATACGCAGGTTGAGCGTGGAAAACCTACATACAC
Organism: Picea engelmannii; assembly: GCA_009831015.1. Lineage (NCBI taxonomy): Eukaryota > Viridiplantae > Streptophyta > Pinopsida > Pinales > Pinaceae > Picea > Picea engelmannii. The sequence goes on from ML806741.1 coordinate 25,070, forward strand.
ACATGTGACCCTTTTACAAGGGTGTGCACCTCCCAAACATGAAATTAAACATGAAAGGGTGCATAAAATTGAAAGAGAGGATCATTTGTACTTATTTGTTCCAAGTGTGAGGGTGTTTCGTCCACCATAGCTCCTTGAATTCGTTTTTTGAGGAAGAGGTTTTTTTACCTTTTTCATTATTTTCCAAATTTAAATGGTTAAAATGAGTTGCTCACCTCTTTTATAGATTGTTTTGGCCCTTTTTTCCCTAATTTGGTCCCTTTTTTCTCCTTTCTTGACTTGGTAGCTACTTAAGTTCCCTTTTGAGTGATCTTTGGGTCATTTTGACAAACTTGTTCTTTTAGTTTGGTGTTTTATTGAGATGGGTTACACTTATATCATCCCATGGTAAAATTTGTATTTTCAACTATCACATATATGTTAGGTTTTCACCCCTCACATTTGGCATATTGTTGACTTTTCCCCTTTTCATAGGATCGATCCAACCGAAGTGTGACACATAACCTTCTCAATTTCTTTCAAAGTGTCATAATTAGGTGGTAGAGCCTTCTTCTATATGGATTCCCTAGGTAGATTCTTTGTTGCATTTTGGTGCCCATTTTGTGAGTTTTATCCATAGGCTTGGGAGTCACTTTTTAGTCATGCCATGATTATGTATTGAGGCCTCATTCTTATTTCTAGTCTTCATTCTTGGCTTTACCCATGAGAATCCCTAAAGAGCATGGTTTGTTGTCTTTCAAGCTCTCTTAAATTTTGAAAGAAACATCTAACAAGAGTTAATTTATTATTTTTGGTCTCGTCTAGATTACTCGAGAAAAGAAGCTCCCCTGGAGTCTTCTTTAAGCCCTTTTCAGACTCTCTAAATTGAAAATATTGTCGAGTGATCTTGTTTCCCTTCACGCTCTCCAAACTCAAATTTGAAGGCACATCTTTCCGGTGGTAGTTTACCCCTTTTTCAGTCTGGATGGTTAATTTACGAATAAAGGTATTCCCTTGGAGCTTCAGTTCACTAGGAGAGTATTCTCAGGCGCAAGTTTAACCCTTTTTCGGGCCCGAAGGACTAAAATTTCAAAAAAGGAACATTCTCCTTGGTTTTGGTTTATCTCTTTTTCAGGCCTTGGAGATTACTTACCAAAAATGAACCCCCTCAGAATCCATAATTAATCTCTTTTCAGACTCCCTAAATATGAAAATATCGTCAAGTGACCTTGTTCCCTTCACACTCATTAATCGGTCCATAAATAACATATATTTGGCATAAGTTTAACCCTTTTTCCAGCCAATAGATTATCTAGGAAAAAGATACGTCTCGCCGGGAGAGTTCTCCTAAGTTATATTTTATAGTTTTTCAGAATAAGGAGAGTAAACTTAGAAAATGGTGTGAGTCCATAGTCAAGATCTTTTCAGACTCCTTAGACTTGAAAATATAGCCAAGTGATCTTGTCTCTGTCACACTCTTTAAAATGGTTTTGAAGAGGTGTCCTCTCGGTATAAGTTTAACCCTTTTCGAATCAACTAGACTAGTTACGAAAAAAGAACTTTCTGGAGTCTTCTTTTAGTGTTTTTCAAACTCTCTAAACATGAAAAACCACTAAGCTTACGTTCTTTGGGATCATAAAACTTCACATGGAAGGAGTATTTCTCTGTATCAAATCATCGCATGTATCATCCTTGCGTCTTTGGCATAATTTTGAATTCATGTTGCTATTAAATGAACCTTCAAAGCATTCCTTAAATGCAAGCCTTGCTGCACTTTTTTCCCTTGCGATCTGACACCTTGACCCATGGAGGAATTTTCCTGAGTGTCCTTATCCTGCACATGTCTCCTTGTACTGACAATCAATATGTTCGATGTGCTTGAAACTATTTTAATTTCTCGTGACACTCATTCCTCCTTTGTAACATATCATTCTTTTATTCTTTTTCAAGCTCATTAAAAATTTGAAAAAGACAAAAAAATCAAATATTCCAAGAAGAGGGGATGGGATATACATTCTTTTTTCGGAAGCAAGATAGTCGCCCTTGGACAAATCACATCCTTCCATTTGTTCTCCAAGCACTGGGATCTAGTATGACCTTAGGAAGTTTTTATCGTTACATAGAGTTGTGTCCTCCTCCATTTGGTTACTCTTCCAAACATATGGAGAGTTCCTGGTGCCTCCTGTATCATAGACTTATGTCAAATTTTCATCTTCCCGAGTCTCATAATTTTGTCTTGCTTTTTTCCAAGGGAAGTTTTATCCAACCTGAGTCAGCTATTCTGCAGTTTATCTCTTGACTTTCATGAGTCGACCATCCTAAGAGTCCAGTCAAGTTCAGATTCAAAATTGATGAAGTTATGTGCCTGATGGTTGAGATCCTCCAGTGTTTTCGCGACGACATGTCAAATACCTCAGGGTAGTGAGTCTTACACTCCTATTGTACTCCTACCTGAGTTTTGAATATCTTGAAGTTGTTGCTCAAGCTATGAATTCCTCATCTCCAACTGCAGGCATCAATGCTTCTTGCATATGCTTATTACATTGTACTTGTATATATCAAATGATTTTGATATGTAGATCCATTGTGTATTGTTCACGGATACACTTCATATAGACATTTATATGACATGGATATGTAGTGTACTTGATTGAAAGCCATGATTAGTTCATCTCAAGCATGGGTATGCTTGCCTCAGAGAGATTATCATTGTTTTGCAGATGGCATGCTCCCGAACTCTGGTCCCAGGCCCACTCAACTCCATGCCTTCCCACTGGTAAATATATTGCAATGTATTTTGACCATCAATTTCTCTTCTGACCTCACACATTAGGGGGCATCTGTTATAGTCCAAAATTTCCTTACCTATGCATACAATACATTGGCATTTTCCACTTACATAATTTTCCAAAATACTACTGAGGATTCTTCTTAGAAAACCATTTTTTGGAACATGTAAGAGCCCTGCTAAAATGATAGCCCATGTACAGACATGTGATGCATACTAGTTATCCCATGTACATACACGAGATGCATACTAGTTAGCCCATGTTTACCTCCAAAAATTGCCAAAAATATAAAATTACAAGGAATTCGGTGGAGTTTACGGGAAATTGAGGGTTTCCCAACCATTTTACCCATTGTAGCCCATCCCTAAACCAAATAACCATCTTTTTCTCATATAAAAAGAGGTATTAGGGTCTCATTTCAAGGACAAGAAAGAGAATAAGAAAACTATGCCAAAATACCTTCCCCTTCTTAGCCCAAGTTTTGCATCCCTTTCTGATATTTTCCCTCAGCATTCCCCTCCAGCCCTTTATCCTTATACAATCCTTTCCCTTTTCCCAAGAGATAAGTTGGTTGTGAGAAGTTGGCATGGGATTGATGCACTTGGAGCCAGGATAAAGGATCTTGGACCTGTTTCGCAGAGCGATTGTTGACGAAGGTTGTAATATTTGTGATCTTAATATCGAATAAAAGAGTTCATTCTTGTCCCAAAACATTGTGTCTATATGATTTTATTGATTTATTCAAATTTCATGTCTATATCTGAACATTGAAATCGATAAGTAGAGATTGTATGTGTTTTAACATTTTTTTCCTAAGCTTTTGTAGGTCAGCTTTGGGTGGAGACCCGCTATATAGGAAGCTGCAACGGTGAAAGAGGTCTATACCGAACGTAAGGACCAAAGGTGCACCCATTGAACTTATTTCCTCTCTCTTGTCATTTTGTTAATATAGTTTTGGGGTATCTTTGAAATAGAACTATCTTTTAAGGGAAGTTGGTGCTTTACCTATACCTCGACCTAGTATAGGGGGGTTTTCCCCGCTAGCAGAATCCATCTTCCTCTTAGAAATATTTGGGCATACATAGCAAGTGTTAAAGCTTTCTCCTATTCAGTAGTCTATCAATATTTTCTTCACCATTTTGTTTTGTTAGCCATTAATAGTAGAAATAAGACTTTGTACTTGGGGACTCAAGAGCCTTCACAAGTAGCAAGAGGGGACTCATAAGTTCCCATATTTATTCGAGTATCAATTTGAAGATTAGTTTATTTTGTATATCTCTCTTGTGTTTTCTTTGTGCATTCATTTCAAGTTATTGTTTGCTTATTTTAGATTTATTTCATTGTTGTTTATTTCTTGTTTCTTTATGTTAGTTGAGCCACTAACCAACTAATTCTCTATTGTGCTTTCTAGATAGCCTAAATATATAGTTAAGGGACCTCCTTTTATCACCATTGTGCCAAAAGGAAGCCAATAGATTGATGAACATATTGGGGAAGAAATGAATGATAAAATGAAATAAGGGGAAGGGTGAAGGGGGCATTGCTTTTGACAAACGGGGGAAATGTCATGCCAAGTGTCAATGCGATGTTCAACTATGGTTGGGTATAGCCCTGGAATTCCAGTGTATGACCAGGAAAACACATCACAGTATTCCTGAAATAAGGCTTTGTATGCGATGACTTCCTCTAGGGAACATGTTGCCCCCAGCGTGACTTCTTCCACGACATTGGGCTTGACAAAAATGTCAATTTTGATGGTGGGTGAGATATTGGCCATGTTACCTTCTTCAAATGTATCAGGAGTGGGTATTGTATTTTTGAACCGGTCTACATGGATATAAGGGATAAAATATTTCACTTCGATGGTACAGATAGGGGTGTCTACTGGTGGATGAAAGGTGTTGTGTGCCAGAAAAATGGATCGATGATGAAAAACATCCCAGGGGTAATTGGGTGCGCATAGGACTTCTAAATTTTTTTCATCAGACTGAAGAGTGATGGAGTATAGGGAGTCTGTAATGGTTGGGAGTGGGGTGTCGAGACTCGAGGGTGTATTTGGTGAAGGTTGGATATCGTCATTCATGCCTGAAGTAGATGGGCCTATGGGAGATGAATAAGAATTGTCAATAAACGTCATGAACCAACTATCCATATATGGAATGGATGTATTGTGGTATGGAGGAGTGGGAATCTCATAAAATGATGTTACAAGGGAGTTGGGGGGGATTTTAGAGGAATTCCTCGCGTTGTGGTGGAATGTCCAGAGGGTTCAACGGGCGGGAGGGGGTCCTATCCTGACTAATTGGATGGTGATCATTTATGGTCATGTGCACCAAGGATGGTTGTTGGATTAGATATTTATTTATACTCTTGGTTTGACCCAGGTTCCGATCTCAACAGGTTTCCAACAAAAACCTCTAAAACTATCATCCCTCCTAGTAAACCAGAGGGCAATGATACACACAGACCACACAACACAGTCTCACCTGAGATAACTCTATGGGTGACTGCAAAGCTCAAGTTCTTGCAGTCCAAGAATGAGTGGGGATCCGGGAGTATATTCTTTCTTTTCTTTATGAATTAAACCTATTATTCATTCAATTATGCCTCAGATTCATTTACCTCTAGCCTTATGCATGCATGCTAATACTTCTAGTTAATAATTCATTCATAAGATAAAAATCAACATAAGGTAAATCATTCAAGAAACATCACATAGAATGCATGTTTACCATGGTTCACCCCCTCCTGGGATACGTCCACAAAGATTTGGCTTCTCTGCTCTTTTATTCAGTCTATTATAAAATATGGTGCTATGTGCATTACATATTCAATCATACAATACTAATGAGGTTAAGGAACCTATGTGAGGTAGAATAGATCACACTAGGCTCCTTAGCCTGTGATCTAACCCTCAAAGTCTATATTTCTTTACTCTTCTACAGTCTTTTCACATTAATAACTAAACATCTTCAACAACGAATTACAACAATCGAACAACTAAACCACTAAACAACTGAACCCCCAACCTAGACCTCCTAGGTTCATATTTATACTATTTTTCATGCATAAATCCATTACAATAATTTTAAAAAAATCTAACCCTAATATGGTTAGGCTTGTTTTCCTCCTCGCATGTGGATTTTCCTCTTGCATGCTTCTTTTCCTTCTTTCTTTGCATGCTTCTTTCTTGCCAGTTGTTGTGCATTCTCCAAAATTAGGTCTCTCCTTCCAAAAATAGGTCTTTCCTCAAAATAGGCCTGCACCCAAAAGGCCCCCAACACTAACATGTGGCTCATCCTGAGCCACTCAGGTAGTGTGCGCTCCTTGTACTGTTGTCTCCAAACTATGTAACTTTTCTGCTAGTTCCCTTCCTTTTGCCTTGATCTACGCATCTTTTCCTGTTAGTTCCTCCACTAAATATGTTGTTATCTCCTCCCGCATCAATGTTGTGCCCTTTGTCTCTGCCTATGAAAAAAAATTATTTTCTTCCTCCAACTGTGCAATCATTTGCGATGCTTGTTCTTGGAGGGGTTCCAATTCATCTTGTATTTATTTCTTCTTTGTCTGCATGGTTTTCAACTCTATTTGTAGCTTGTTCATGTCTTGAGTCCCCTTCAAGCGCTCCATGATGCTCATTGTTTCATGCCTTTTCTTGAGCTCTTGCATGGTAGAGATGATTGTCCCCTCTTCTTGGTCCCATTGTTGGACCTTCTCGTCTTCTTCCAGGATTGTCCATATCTGCACGACTCTCTCAAACAATTCTTCTACTGTCCTTGCTACTTTCTCCATATCAACTATTTGGAGTGAAGATTGATGTTCTCTCTGTTCTCAAACTTCAGGAGGAGTAGCAGGATTGAGCCTTTCTTTGAGCTCCTCATTTTCTTTCTTATATTTGTCAATTGTTTGTGAGATCATATTGATCTTCTCCTCTGCCCTCCTCTCAAGTGCTTGCGTGTTGTCTAGGATGTGATCACAAACCACTGATAATACTTGTTCTAGTTTATTTGTGCATCCTTTTCCTCTTCTTTCTCTGAATTTAGTTGGTCACATGTGATTTGTATCATTTCAACGACTCCTCTTCCCACCTCCAAGTTGGTTGCATCTGCGTGGGCCCTAGATTGCACCTCTTGCATTACACTAGCCTAGAGTCTGTATAGTTCCTTGGTGGGTATTTATGCCATACAAAATTAAAATCGCTCCACGTTCCCCATGGATTTATGCATAGTCTCCTAATCCATTATGATCATTTGGCACGTGAGTCTAAAATTCTCCCTGCCTTGGAATACCAACTGAACTGTTTCCTCTCCTTATTTCTGTGCAGGTGGTCATTGTTTCTTTTCCTATTGTTGTGTTGTGGCATGTTGTCCTTCTTGGCTTCGCAGTTGTTGTATATTCTTCTGGAACTCTATGATATTGGCCATGATCTCTTCTCATTGTGCCTATGCAATTCAAACCACTTCTTCCCCCCTATCTTGGACCTTGTTCATGACTAGCTCTGCATCATCCTCTGTCAGGGTGATGACTAGGTCTTCTGTGTCATACTTCCTTTTATTTTGCACCTCTTTTACCTATGTCAGATTCCTTGTTGTTTGTGAGGGATATGCCCCACTTTTCATTCCTTGGGTCCTTTCTTCTCTAGACTGTGAAGTATCCTTCTTTCCAGTTCGTGGCTGGCTGCCTGTCTTCCTTGGTCATTTCAGTACTGCACTACTCCAGGTTAGCTGATTCTGCATTGTAGTCATTCTAGTGTTATCAACCGAGATGTTTTTTCTTGTTGAAGAGTCTGCTTCAACCTTGTTCTTATGCTTGGAGGATTGTGCCGTGACTGTCATCGTGGATGGTTTTGTTACTAGCAACTACCATTGTGTAGGCCAGTCTTTAATTATCTAGTCCACTTCCTCTTTGGTGATGTAGTATTGCATTTCTATCCATTCCTTCTTTGGATCCCTTGTGGCTTGGATCCACATATGCTGCCTGGATTCCATGAACTTGGATATCCCCTCTATCTCCTATACTACCTCCACAAGTATGCACCACACATTAGTTGTGCGTTGTTGTATGTATTCCAACAACATTGCAAAAATTGTGTTGTTTACTTGTTGCGTTTTGTTTTCCTTGGCCTGCCAGAGGGACTCATATCTAGCCGCATAAAATTTTCCCATCCTATCCAAGAATGTTGATAATTTTGGCTCCTTCCATCCTGCTAATACTATCAAAATAATCATCTAGGAGAAATGGAACTCAGCTCCATTGTCTTGCGCATATCTACAATCTATCAAAAGTTGGTTCAACAAGTATGGTGCCCAGCTGAACATTACTCCTTTCATGCATTGCACGGATACTGCAATAACGACTATTGGTGCTTCTTCTTTGCGACATTTCCTCAATAGTTTGCAATCCATAAGCTTGTTGGCAAACCTTGTTGCATTATCATTGATATCTTTGATTACAATGCCCCTATTACCCCGATTGGTGCCAAATTGTGCTTTCACCAGCTCTGTGACTTCTTTCTCGCATGCCTTGTTATCCAAGTATTCCTCTAGCTGGGTGTTGATTGTTGGTAGTCCTGTGATCTTGGAAATTGGTGCCACATCTATCTGTACCATCTTATCCATCCACAGGATACCTCCATGTATGTGGATGACTAGTTGTTTGACACAGAGCCTGACATTCTTATTTCACCTTAAATGCGGTATATCTAACATGTTCATGATGCCCAAGTTGTACAACCCCATTATCCACTATGTGGGCTCCATTATAGGTTTACCAAGGGGTACAATTTCCCCCATGCTTATTAAATAACTCTCCTCGAACAACTCTGGGAATTTGGCCGCATCGCACACATCATGGTTTGCGTAACTAAGCTTTGGTACCTTTCCCAACATATCATGAACAATAATCATTGCGTCTGGGAGATAGGGGAGTGTAATCTCCATGGTGTCCTATGAATTTATTTTCTATCATGTAGTAGATGGGCCTCCTTCTGCGAGGTTTGCATCCTCTTCTTCCCTTTAGGATTTTGGTCGATCGATGATGTCCTCAACCAACACTTCCCCACCTTTGTGGGTATGTCGTGGTCCCATTGTTTCATCAGGCTTCGCAAGGGTCTCAGGGTTAGGGTTTGAAATACCATTCTGAGCCTTGGAGCTCTACCCTATTTTCCCTTGTTGTGATGTTGATGTTTCCTCTTCAACCTATGTCAGGATGATTAAATCTGTGTCTGAGGTGGTGACATCTTCGAGTT
>ML806741.1:52233-69776 GCA_009831015.1 Picea engelmannii
GGGGGGGGGGGGGGGGGGGGTGTGGGAGAGTAATACGATGCTCCCCCATATGGTTTAAAGTAGGGGTTTGTCCCATATGTGGGTATTGATTGTGCATGTGGTTGAGTATGAGCCATGGAGCCAATCAACCCATCAACAACATGCGATGTTATTGGTTTGTATTGACCAAAGGGAAAAGGATGAGGAGCATATGGAAGGATAGTGTATAGGTACCCTAATTGGGAGTAGATAAGGTAAAACTATTGGGCCTTAGTGATGGATTCATCTTCCATTTGGGGGAGGGTTGTGGCCACATATTTAGCAAGGGTAGGAACGCCCGATCAAAGGAACCAATCTAGCCTTTGTTGTGGGGTGGTGTCTACTTGACAAAGGTTACGATGTCTACGCCATTCGTGAATATGGTCTGAAATGTGAGTAGCAGTGTTTTGTTTCATTCAGACATGATTTCACACCTAGTCTCATGTCAGATAGGAAGTTGAAAAAGTGGCAGGATGTATTTGGCTAATGATTTGAATGTTGGGTGGGCTCCAAACTTCTCATCTACGTACCATTTGGTTGTTTTTCCAATGAGGGTTCTAAAAAATAACCGTAGATGAATGGAATATTAAATTATGCTATTGTAAGAAAACCATAAGTGGAAGAACATGACATGGTTGGCGGGGTCATCTCCAGATTTTCCTTCAAACTTATGGATATCCGAAGGTACTTTTGTGGGCATATTCGGCCAAGTGGGGTTGTGCTATTTTGGATCATTTGTCATTTTAGTTGGTTCAGGGATATTGAGTGAAAACAAAAAGGGAATGATAGGAGTGGGTCCTACCATTTTATGGGAGGAAGTGGTTCCTTGGGAGCTTTTACTTTGTGGAAAATTTTGGGCTTCGCCTCCTTGTGGGGGAGGGTTTGGTTGGGTGTTTCTTGGGATATTGGTTCTAAGAAAAGTGGCACCTATTAATCCTGAGCCTAGTACTGTGGCACTAACTGGTGTATGTGATGGTACTGCTAATGTTTCAGTGAAATTAGGAACATCACCCAAAATTGGGGGTAAATATTTCAAGCATCTAGAAGGGAGGGGATATCGTGGTTCCCCTATGATTCTAGTTTAGAAGTGCGTGTGTGTAAATGGTGGTGAGAAATGATAGGAATAAATGAATGATAAAAGAAAGATATTTGTTGGGGAAATACGTGATCAGGATAAACCTTAACAACAATGAATAAGTAACACATGAAATTAAATTTCTCTAGTAGTAATACCAAATGAATTTTGTTAGTTACCAGATACACTTAAGAAAAAAAAATTAAGTAGCATGCATGCATAAATATATAAGAGGAAAGATAAGAAAGAAATAGTTATGCACTTTTCTAAGTTCACATAACACAAAGAATTAATTATCAAGTAATATTATATTTCACTAAAATTTATCCGTAAAATTATTAACCAATTAAGATAACTGAAAAGTGATTAAAATCTTACTAGACACCTGTAGCATTCAATCAAATTGCAGAAAAAAACACTTATGAGAAAACATGCATAGATTTGGAAAATTCTCCTTGGATCCTTCTGATCTTCTGAATTAAACTTATAAAATAATTTCTTCTAGTTCTAATCCAAAATTTTCTTACAAAAACCATCAACCCCTTGTGCATGGTCGATTCTCTTAGTTATTAAAAGTTAAAATGTATAAAAATAGTATTAATGCTATTTTAAGAAAATATAGAAAGTAATGTGAAATCATCAACATGTTCTCTCCCAACTGTTTCTCATGCATAAGGTTATTGATCTAGTGGGTGCACTTTGTCATACTCGTCCCAATGGGAGAATGTATCCTCACACATATGCATGTAAGGGAAGTGATGTTGATCCATAGGTGCATTGAGTACCTCCCTCATATCCCTAGTGCACTGTACATGTTTTTCCACCTTCGTAGTCACACACTCGAAGATGGAAGTCGTATTGATAATGATTCTCATGAATCTATTGACTTGTATTCATGCCAAATTGGTCATCTTATGAACATATGACTCATACAGTTGGTCATTTTCTATGTGCTTCTTAATTATATCACTGATGTCCTGAAAATATTTGGGCAACCCAAACTTGGGGAATTGTATTTTTGTCATTACCTCATCATTTTTCTCCTAGTTCCTAAGGAATTCCTCACATCTTCCCTGCATCTTCTTCTTTCGTTAAAAAACAACTTGAACTCAATATTCTACATCCATCTATATTCTGGCCATGCTATGATCAATGAGAATTATGATGCCATGATATTCTTCTCCTTGACCTTTATGAAATTATCTAATATACTCAATTTAGTTCAAGATCCTATGCACTCTTTCATCCCACTTCAACATTTCCTTGTGTGCTACTACATGCAACAAATTTTCTTCTTGGTAGCTTATGAATTTTTCCATAAAGGGATCTCTAACCAACTTATATCTTCCATAATCCTCCAAGAAATATGCTCTTAAGATCATCACTACCTGTGTGGTGTCCTTGTAATAATCTTCTTGATGTCTAAAAGACTCTAATTCTTTCCTCATGCCATCTGCTTCTCTTTCATCTGCTTTGGCTCAATCAATTGTGTGGCATAAGATATGGCCATCCCTGCTCCTAGAAATTCACTAACTTTATCTTTCTTGGAATCCAACAAGGTTTCCTCGAAGTTCAAAATTATAGTGTTGTCTAAAGTTATTTTTATCTTCCTCTATGTTCCTTTTACCAGTAGTTGCCTGTTGGAGAGGCATTTTGGATAATTTTTGGGATCTGCACAAAAAAGTAAGTCTAAGAGGAAAAGGAAACCAAAAGATGAAATAGAGTACATGACAGAGAGGATGCCAAGGAGCATGACAAAAGGATGATGGAGTAGTGCGTAGAAGGCGGAAAACAGTTATAAACCGTAGGGTTTGGGGACATTTTGTCCAATTTTTTAATGGGTTTTGGGGGACACTTTGTCCACTTTTCTAACAAGCCTAGCCATATTGTTATGTATAAATATGTAAGGAAGGAAATAGTGGAGGGGGTGAGATATATGTGTGTGATGGTACATGTAAGTTGCAAATTTGTTTTGGTAAGGGAGTCGAGCGGAGGAAGAAATCTATAGTATGAATGAGGAGTGAACTCGCACTACAACAGAACGACTAGGTAGGTTTGGGATGATATTATTGTTGCATATTTTGTAGTGCAGTGCACAATTATAAGAAACCTATTAATGAATAATATCAGAAGCCAACCATTGTGGAGATATCCCAAGTTGGGTCAACCGTGTAAATATGTGTGTTATAGTGTGGTTGCAATTTATGTTGTTTTCTCATTTATGATGAATAAATGGATCATATATGATATTGTAATGTTGCTAATAGGTTATGTTTCATAACAAAGTAACTGTTAATGATGATAATTGTGCATGTAATTAAAGGATAAGAATGATGCCTCACTTCCCCTCAGCATTGTGGAACATTGGTTCCTACAACTCCTCTAGATGCCTCGGGTGAGACTTCACTTTGTTTGCAGGTGATGCTGAATGGGCTGGTATCTAAGGGTTTTCTTGGTATTTGATTGATTAAACCCGGGTCTACCCCCTACACGCCGAAAAATGGTTTTGTTGTCAGTATCAGGAACTGTAATTGAGGGGAATGTTTTGGAGGTCGAATAAAGAAGAAATTGAAGAATGGATGGAAAGAAAGAAATGGGACTTTGCTAGAGAACATAATAGAAACCCTAGGCTCAATGAAAAATAGTGGTTACAAAGATATGTTTTCACATATTTGCATGAAGTTTTCTTTGGTGAATTTCTTATTATATTGACTAAATAGTTAGGAAGGTTAGTGGAGAACATTGGAAGATAAAAAGTTGAATCCCCAAGAAACTGGAATCCTGAACTAATTAGCAAACTCAATATGGTAAGTAATAAGGTTTCTCGCACAAAGTATTTTTGGTTGAACAATATGTTGGGGGGTTATATTACAGAATTTGAAGTAGGTTGTACCCAGTCTTATAGTTTCATAGAGAGGGACCTTTTCAAAGGTCTGCATGGAATATATTTGAACACATTATCTACTTGGATAAATATGTTACTATGTGAAAAGAATGTCATGACAATGGATTTTGATAACTAAGCACCTTCGTGCACATAGGGGAACTGGGGGATGACCAGAGGAAGGTCTAAGAGTGGTAAGGATGAGTGGATGCACTAAGTATGCTGAGAGAAGATATTGGATCAGATGGAAATATTGGGTATTGCACTATGGGAAAAGGTTTAGATAGAATAAGAAGGAGACTATGGCTGGAAACAGAGAGCAACACATAGAATTCAAGGGAAGTGACCCTTGTGTAGAACTTTAGATCACACTGTACAGAGAAAAGAAAAGGAAAGAAATAGATACTCAATATTACCCAGTAGAAGAAATAAGTCAATCTCAGATCAAAATCCACATGGAACCCACGACCCCGTGTGCATCATTAAGAATTGAAGCATGAACCAAGGCTTGTTCAACAGAAATTGTAATAAGTGGAGGAAGTCAAATAAATAGTTAGAATAGCAGGAACAACACAACAAACCAGAGCTAGGCATCATCACCAAAGGTAAGTACAACACCTAATACAATGGAAGGGGTAGATCAGACATTGAGAATGCCTAAGATTAAGGGAATAGGGTTGGGGGACCCTGAGAAACACCTATTTGTATGCAACAAAATATGGGTTGTGCAGAATGTCCTGGACGGAGCAACGCAAATCACGCAGTTGGCCATGACGTTCAGGGGTAAAGCACTACTTTGGTATATGATTTTTTAAACAACTACACTGACCGAACAATCAAGAACCTTGGAAGAAATTAGATAAGCATTGCTAAAGTAATTCAGAAGGGGAAATCTAAATCTCAATATATTACAGAGATAAAGGAAATTAAGCAAGTATTGAACAAGGAAGTGTGGGATTATGACTAGAGATTCAAATATGTGATAGGTAGGTTAACATTTCATATTCCGGACAAAAAACATCGAGAAGGGATTATATCAAGATTATTTCCACACATTCATCGTCCATTAACCAAACAGAAGGTCACATCACAACCTAAAGCATTGAAAATCACGATGAAATTAGAGACATCTCTTATAGGAGATGACATAGGTATGGCACAGGTACAGTCACAGTTGTCTGGATTGAGAATTCAATTTTTGGAGATAATGAAGGAAAAGGATAAGCGTGAGCATGCTTGGTGTATAACATGCAAGACATAAATCCATATAAAGGAAGGGTGTCTAGCCTTCGCGCAGTATATGGCCACATCAGAACTAAACCCATTGGAAGGAGGAGTAGGGTAATGCAAGATATGTAAGACATGGGGGAATCATCCAACTACTTGTCCCCTAATGATGAAATATCAGAGCACCATGAGAAATTTATTATGTAACATTTTCATTTTAGTAGGACATGATGGGAAAGATTGTCATGCATTTGATTTGATGAGAGAGCACACTTCAAATGCCTATAGAATCCAGGAGGAAAATGTAGCAGCAGAAGGAGGAATCCAATAGTATAACACTCCAAGAGTATTTAATTAGGGTGGACCTGGAGGTTTCAACATAGGTTGAGGACGTGGAGGATTTGGTCGAGGAGGAAGAGGATCGATAATTTGTTACAATTGTAATCAATGTCTGAGACATTTAGCAAGATATTTCCCAAATCCTTGCATGACATGTATGTATTGCAGGGCCTTGGATCATGCAAAAAAATACTATCCTTAGTTGATATAAAAGTGGCAGGAGAGAGGGAATCAAAACCAACATTAGACACAACATCAGAACCAGAACTAGAACCTGCAGATGATAGCTACTGAAGAATGTGATGACCAACCAAAAGTAGCAGTTGTTACACATGATGGAACGAGAACTGGAATAGAAACAACAGAGAAAGGACGGGGAGTAGAACAATGGATAAGAAAATCAGTTGAACCCATTCCAACATTCAATCCACAGGAAGAAAGGGAGACTTATCAACAAAAAAGGAGAGAAATATTAGGACCAAACTGAATAGATTCAATGTCATAGACACCACCCGTATATGATATGTCATTGGTGTATGATCGTACTATCCCAGATAGACCAATAGAGAAGGTAAATACTTTGAAGGACTTTCTAAAATTTTGTTTAGAATTGATGCAGGATGAGACAACATTGAATACACCATGTGGGATGATTAATCAGTTTACATAAGACAAAGAAGTACATACAACGCAAAAATAAATGAACCAAGTCCTGCGTAAGAAGAGGACAAACAAAGAGTTTTGATTAAGTGTGCAAATAGGAGAATATGGAATAGATAATTTCATATTGGACTTATGATCATATGTCAATCTTCTCCCGAGACAGACATGGGAAATGATGGGGAAATCGAAGCTAGTGTGGTCCACTATCTAGTTGAAGCTGGATAACCAACATAAGATAATTCCGACTGAGAGACTATTAGAAGTACCTGTGAACATAGATGGAGTGTGTAGTGTTGTTGACTTTGAAGTCATCGAGATTGTGGATAATAGTTAGTTGTACCCCACTTTTCTTGGACTAGATTGGGCCTTCGACAATCAGGAAATTATCAACTTGAAGAAAAGAGAGATCATTTTTGAAGGAGGAGGCTTAAAAGTAACTATTCCATTAGGCCCATTGGAGGAAAGAATATATGTGGAGCCCAAAACAAAGGAAATCGATAACTTATATAATATGACGATGCGCATAAATGACTATGTCAATCCCACTGCAGATGGTGGGGTTATTTTGAGAAGCATAAGCTCTTTCACATCAGATTCGGACAAAGGACTTGAATACTGGCAGCACATGTTGCATGAAGTATCGACCAGAAGGCGTGTGCACATTACTCGCTCTTTGTGTTGGATCAGAACAAAGATGCGTGATACACCAAAGTTCGACAAATTAACTGAGGTAAGTTTTTTTGTTAATGAATTCGAGCTGCAAATACCTGAACAACAAAGGTTGTTAGCATTAGATGTTGCACTGAGAGAAACCCCAACAAGATGGTGGGAAACCCACAAGGAAGGGATAGAATATTGGCAACTATGAAAAAGGCTAATTCAAATCAGGTTTGGAATAGAGAATAATATGACCAAGTATACAAGCATGAGTGATATGAGAGACCATGTGGTGTGATGTATGACAACTTGGAATCAAGTGTAGAAGAAGGAATGGATGCAAAAGTTCATACATACACTGGAGATAGTTCCTCAAAGTTCGTATTCAGAGCTAGAAGTGCACAGAGGAACGACGAACTGGGAGGATCTCATCCAAAAATTTAAGGTAACATGTACTTTTGAAGCCGAGTCACCTTTAGTTGATGCAGTATTACAAGTCATTAGAAGAAAAATTTTAATGGAAGAAGGACAAGTAGAATTATTACCTACATATAGTGTGCATAGACAGTTTGCGACAACACATGAATTATTGGAATGTTATAACATTACTGAGTACAAAAAAGGCAAAGAAGACCTAATAAATGTACAGCTATTATAAGTTGAAGGGGAGAACTATGTAGTAGGTACAACACTTAAATTTGACGCATACACGAAGCCCTTAAGAGTGCAAAAAGTGAACATTGGAATGGAGGAGAAACCAAAGTTTGCAAACATTGGGGATTATTGGAATGATGAGACTGTGGAAAATATCATAGACTTATTGCACCAATATCAATATATTTTTCCAACCACATTTTCATATATGAAGGGAATAACTAGAGAATTAGGCGAGGTGATTATGTTGAAACTAGATACTAAACCTGTGAGACAAATGCCTTATAGGTTAAATCCAAAGTATAAGGAAAAAGTGAAAGAATAACTTAACAGGATGATAGAAGCTGGTATAATTGAATCCGTAGCAGAATCTGAATGGATAAGTCTGATGGTGGTTCAATATGGTATTAGAATTTTTGTAGATTTGAGAAAATTGAATGATTCCTTCTTGCATGACCCATTCCTAACCCCATTTACAGATGAATTATTGGAATATCAGGTCACTAAGATAAGTGAATCCATTCAGGGCTTCCACACATGCATAGTGGATCTGGAAGCACGTGTAACACTAGGTATGCCACCTGAAGAGAGGGATACAAGGAAGAAAATCGTGAACGAAATGGTCAACAACATAAAATATATAGAGGTAGAGTGTTCACAACTATATACAAAAAATATGGGTGTTTGGAAACAACTGAATGAAGATAGGGTCCAACTGGAGATAAGATATAGGATTGAGATTGTGCAAGGAAAGGTGCAAAAATTACTAGGAGAAATGGGCACATTGCCACCATGAAAGGTTGTAACTATGATGTACAAAAACCAAAAGTTGTATTTAGAAATGAATCATCTCAGAGAAGAGTAGCAAGCCCATGCACAATAGATATAATGTTTGCAAGAAGAATCATACCGAGTGATAATGACCCTCACAACAAATCAAACACTCATCAAACAAGATGCTGAAGAAGGTATCGAGAAGGTGCAGGATCGCATGACAATCGAATAGTCGATCAAATTTTGTAGAAGGAACTGGAGGTCAAGGAAAAAGTTTCAACAACAAAGGAGACCTTCAATGCATTCATGATGCACTAGAAGCAATCTTGAGTGGCTCGGGACGAGCCGTAGGTGAGTGTTGGAGCCCTGTTGGAGAGGCATTTTAGATAAGTTTTGGGATCTGCGCCAAAAAATGAAGTCGAAGAGAAAAAGGAAAGCAAAAGATGGACCATAGTGTGTGATGGAGTGGATGCCAAGGATCACGACAAAAAGATGTCCGATGGAGCAACGCGTAGAAGGTGGAAAATGGTTATAAACCATAGGGTTTGGTGACATTTTGTCCACTTTTCTAACGGGTTTTGGGGGACACTTTGTCCACTTTTGTAGTGGGCCTATCCCTATTGGTATGTATAAATATGTAAGGAAGGAAATGGTGGAGGGGGTGAGATACATGTGTGTTATGGTACATTTAAGTTGCGAATGAGTTTTGGTAAGGGAGTTGAGCGGAGGAAGAAATATGTAGTATGAATGAGTGAACTCGCACTACAACAAAATGACTAGGAAGGTTTGGGATGATATTAATATTGAATATGTTTTAGCGCAGTGTGAAATCATAACAAATATATTAATGAATAATATAAGAAGCTAGTTGTTGTGGACATAGCCCAAGTTGGGTGAACCACGTAAATATGTGTGTTATGGTGTGGTTGAAATTTATGTTGTTTTTTTGGTTTATGATGAATAAATGGATCATATATGATATTGTAATGTTGCGCATAGATTATGTTTCTTAAAAATGTAAAGGATCTGAATGATGCCTCACTTCCCCTCAACAATGCAGAACCTTGGTTCCTATAGCCCATGTAGATGCCTCGGGTGAGACTTTACTTGATCTGTAGGTGATGCCGAAAGGGATTATATATAACATTTTTGTTGTTACTTGACTAATTAACCCCAGGTCTTCCCCCTATGCACCAACAATGCCTCTTTTTTTATATCATATCGACTCAATATTGGCTACTTCATCTAAGGGATATGGTACGGTTGGTCACCCCATACCAACATATTTCCCATGCTCCCTAGGTTGTGAAAGTGTTCTAGGAAAAGAGTTTTTTCTTTATCCATTGTTGATATATGTTTTCCCAATTCCTACACTTCCTTGTCTGTCATTTTCTTAGTGCTTGGCTCTTTGAGGAGCTAGTCTATCTTGCTAGTTTGATCAATTCCTTTTCCCATAGATATATCAATAATTTTTTCTAGGGATAATGCATCATCTGGTTTATTTTCAGTTGACACTATATGTTATGCTCATCCTTAGGAAAAGAGGTAGTGGGTAGATCAACAATTGTCTCCTCATTTGTTGAAGCAATAGTCTATTCTTTTGTTTGCCCAGTTTCATCTATAGTATTCTCTTGTTGTTATTCAAACTCTCTTTATGTTTCCATATTTTCCTACATAGGTGTTGCGTCATATGCACTTTTTTATTCACGCTCCTTTCCTGCATCACTTTCTTGTCCCTTTTCTTACTTGAGGGACTATGACACCTCTGTAGCTAGTGATGGAACTTTCTCCACAACATTGGTATCTAAGGTCGTTCCCTCTAGCTATGGATCAATTGAAAGTGAGCTTCTCTGGTCTAGATTAGACTCATCCAAAATGGAGACCTTCACTGCCTCCAAAACATGATCATTATCATCCTTAGTGAGGTCCACAATGTTATGAGAAGGAATCCCAGTGGCAAGCACATCCTTTAATGGGTTGGTTGATATTATTTTCTCTGGCTCACCTCCTTGTGTTTCCCCTTTATCTTGTTCTATGTTGGCCTATCCTTGTATTAATCCACTTGAGTAGCCTTATTTTCTTCTTTCTTCCTTAATTCTTCCTCAATGTTTCTTTGTTGTTCCATATCTTGTGCTTCCTTGTTTTTCTTTTCCTCATGAGATGCCTGTTCGGCCTTTGATTTAAGTCTGGATTCTTATTCTCTTCTATATTCTTCATTCTCTCTCTCTCAAATACCTGTTTTTGGAAAACAACTTTGAAAATTTGATTGATGAGCTCTACTTTCTCATCCATGGATAGGGTTTTAATAATATTAATGTGTGGCTAGGATTTTTTGTGAGTGACCTCATCCCAACTATGGGCATTCTCTGTAAAAAACTCATCATCGAACTTCTCATGATCATAGGGCCAATACACTGCTACTTCTTCAGAGTGCTTCAACACTAACCCTTTCGGATCATGTTTTTCAATATCAAACCCATATGATAAACGGATTAGACCTTCTTGTCTTGCTTGTGTGGTATCTTTGACAAAGTAATAACCCAATTGAAATCCATATGGGATAAATACTCTTTTTTATCTTTGACCAGGGAGCCATTGAACCCTTGCAGAATAGTCTAATAGTATATTTCTCCTAGGGTCAATCTATCTCGTATATAGGTAGGTAATAAATGTGGGGCTACGATGGCTCCAAAAATACTAAAGTAAGTGCACTTCTCTTCAAGATACCAATTGTCAATAAAGGAGATGATATTCTTGGCCTGTTTGGAAATAATTGGAAATTATTGATGGAAAATAATGAAATATAGTTTGGCTAAGAAAAAATCATAGATCATGGGATATGACTTATATTTGTTCTCCCACAAAATACTAAAGTACACATGCACAAGAATTTCATACACATGCCATCTCAAATTCATTTATGAAAACACATACCTTGAACATACCACATCCAAAAGGTAAGAAGCCATGTAGAATGAAGATACTTCATGTTGGAACATCAAGCATTGATGGTTCATTTCACATATCCTAGATTTAGTCAGTCGAGACGTCAACCTAGATCTAGATACAGTTTGTCGGGTGATTGACCATATCTCTACACTAGTCAGTAGAGTAGTTGGCATGCTTGTTGGTCATATCGTTGACAAGTAGTTGAATATAGTCAAGTGGTGGATCAACCAAACCAACAATCGAATATGATTTGGATACATAAGCAGTCTGGTTGAACCTCCTTGTTGAGCCAACTCAACAATGTAGATTTGACAGAGTCAACTCTAATAACTAACAGTTACATGTGGAAAATATCTTCTCAATTCTATGGAAGTTAGTAAGCTATTGAGCTTATAAATAGCAGACCCCTTGGGTCATTATTATCAAGATGACAATTTGATATCATATGGAGATATCAAGATCTAATATGCACAGTGATGTTTTGATCATAGTGCGATTTTCTCAAGTGTTGTAATGATGTTTTTAGAATTATCTGTAGAATTTTCTATCTATTTCATTCCAAGTTCCACCCCTTTCCCCAACATGGTATCAGAGATGATGATTTAAAACATCAATTATTACCTACAAACCTTATCGAGACGGATTTTTTGTGTGATTGACTCTGGGCCGATGGTTTGTTAATTGGAACATTTGAAATAGATTTTTTACCTAGATATCGAAGATGTCTTCAAAGATTGATCCTATTGTTATGAACAGATCAAAATATGCAATATGGGCACTGGATATGGAAAATACACTAAAGAGAAAAGAACTCTAGAAATATACGAAGATTACTATTCCATATCCAATAGACGATCAGGAAAAGATCGTTGTTGATGGCAAGAAGTATGAGGATGTGGGGGTCATCATGAACTATATCTCGTAGGAGATCTGATTTCACCTCAATGGAATTGAATTCCCTCATCAAGTTTGGAGGAAGATGAATTCATTTTTCAACCGAGTCGATGAGAGCCACATCTTGCAGTTGGAGAAAGAGTTGATCTCTCTCAATCCTCATTCCTTTGAAAAAATAAAGGAATATTTGGTGTGTTTCAAAGAACTCTAGTTGAAATTGGGAAAATGTGGTAAGAACTATCAGAAGAAGGATGGAAAACACATTGAGTTGGTCTTGAGGAACTTGAGAAAACAATTCTATGTGCTTGTGTCAACTTTATGCACCAATTGGTAAGTCTACAAGGAATATGGTAAGGATTACACATTTGAATCTTTTTGTGGTCTTTTGATTATTGATCAACACAAACTACTTGAAGAAGAAAATATTGGTGGTAAACATCAAGCCCACTTTCTCAAGAGAAAGAGCAATATGGATCCCAGGGATAGAGTGCGGTTTGATACCTCTACAAAGAGACCTAAAATCCATGAACAGAAACATAAGGGATAGACATATGCACTATAATGAAGTAAAAATAAGAAGACATGTCAATACATTGGAAATAATGGACACGTGGAGAAAGTCTTCTATAACAAGAGATATGATTTAGAGGAGAAGGTTAAATGCATAGAAGGAAACATTCCGCTGAACGTTGCCCCGCTGATAATTTCACCTTCCAGGTCAAAACTTATCCCACTTTGTTGTTTAATTTTGTGTAGAATGAATGGGTAGTCGACTCTAGGTGCACTCATCACATGGATAAGGATTCATTCTTGTTCATGTGGTTGGATGCATCTAAGGAGAGGAAATTCTATGTTGGTGACAGTTTTTCTATGGATTTTGCTAGTCAGGGTGATGTTACTTGTTGACATGGGAAAATTGTCGACGTCTATCATGTGCCAAACCTTAGTGATAATCTATTTTATGTTGCTCAGTTAACATAAATAAGTAATATTATGGAATTTTGGCCAGTTCAATTCTATGTCCATGGTTTGAAGAAAGGTACGTCTATTGCCGTCAAAGAGATTCTCGACCCAAATGACAATTTGTACAAATTCTATGACACAGATCAACCTAACAGTGAACCGAATGTTCTTTTTGGTCACACTAATGAGTGGAGTTGAATTTGGCATGACCAACTCGGACACTTGAATATTTGAAGTCTGCAGGAAATGGAAACTCAGAACATGGTTGTTGGTTTACCCAAAGTGTTTCCCCATGAAGGAGTCAGTAAGGGCTGTGTGGTTGGAAGAATCATCAGGCTCCATTTGAATATGGAAAATTGTGGTGAGACAAAAACCTACTAGACTTGGTTCATAGTGATGTTTGTTGTATCAATCTACCTTCACTAGCAGGTGCAAGGTATATTTTGACTTTCATTGATGATTTTTCTTGTTTCATATGGGTCTATTTTCTAAAGAACAAGAACCTTGTGTATGAAAATTTAAAGAAGTTTATGGCCTTTGCTGAAAAGTAATGTGGCCAAAAAATCAAGTGACTGATATCATACAATGGTGGTGAGTATGTAAATTGACATTTTAAAGAATACCTGGTTCGATCTAGTTTTGACTGGTATTAGTCAGTTCCTCACACACCTCAGTAGAATGTTGTTGCAGAACACAATAATTAAACTTTAATAGAAATGGATAGATGTCTTTTGTAGGCCAAATATCTACCTCCTCACTTATAGGTTAAAGTGGTGTACTTTTCAAACTATTTTCTCAATCGCATATCGACTCTAGCTATTCCTTTCATGACTCCAGTAAAACGATGGTGGGGAAAGAAGCCTTTAGTCAACTACCTATGTGTGTTTGGATGTGTTTCTTGGGCTCACATTTTCGATAATTGTAGAAATAATTTATATGAAAAGAGCCATTCTTGCATCATGATGGGCTACTCTAAATAGCCAAAATCCTATCAACTGTTTGATCCTGTCAAACAACAAATCATTATTATATGAAATGTATGGTTTGATGAGAAGACTTCTAGAATTAAGTTATTAAATGCCTCCTATGGATTGTTGCAAGATGATCCCTTTGATGTTGTCTCCAACATCGAATCTCCTATTCCTCTTTTCATACATTTGGCCAAATAATCAAACTTTGTTGTTTTTTTACTCGACCGTCAACCTCCACATCGACTAGTTCATCGATCTTTGTTTCGACTAGTTCGCCACATCTGTTGACTGAAAATTCTTTGACTTATGATCGACTTTCTACAATGAACCATAGTTAATCTATTTCTTGTCTACCTAGAAGGGATGCCAAGACAATTGAATTTTTTGGAGTTGATTCCATTGATGTATCCACCGAATGAAAAAGTTGAAGTCAAAAGAAACATGCCAACATTTCCTTGATGACTTGTGTACTTGAAAATTTTGATCTGATTTCCTACTTATATGTTGAAGGATGCATTAAGCAGTCAACACATCCTCAGAATTTCATGAAATTATGGGGTGCCACTTTGCTTTAATTTCATCCTTATACTTTGATTCTCTCATAGTCATAACATAATTTAAGGTTTTTTTTTTTTTTGGCACATTTCAGTTAAGCCCCTGGCTCAATATGGATTATCACTTAAAGGGAGAAAACATTAGGTATTTTCGATGATGATGAAAGGGGTTCAAGACTTATCATTTCCAAATTTTGTCAAAAAAATGGTCAGTCGTTGACTTCCCCAATGCCCAATGGGCACTTGTGAAAATCATTGATGCATTGATCGGGCTTCATGGGTCTCTTTTCACAAATGCATGATAGACTGATCACTTTTCCAATTGTCGATGTTCATAAGAAATGAACACATGGAAGTGATGATTGAAAAATGGATTAAA
The DNA here is from genome assembly GCA_009831015.1 of Picea engelmannii. Taxonomy (NCBI): domain Eukaryota; kingdom Viridiplantae; phylum Streptophyta; class Pinopsida; order Pinales; family Pinaceae; genus Picea; species Picea engelmannii. The sequence continues at coordinate 67,235 of ML806741.1, forward strand.
GAAAGATAACCCCTAATGTTGAAAAATTTAAGCGGCCCTCTCAGTCGCAACCCTCCGATTTTTACGAATAAATATATCCCAGTTGTTGATCTATTTAGTGGAAGGTTACCTAATTCTAGCATGAAGTGAAGCCACATCAACGACCACCATGTCAGCTTTAATATATTATTCACCACATGGATATTCCTATCACCACCTTGTCTACCATGCCATCACACCAACCACACTCCACCAAGTCAGTTGAGTTATGTCAGTCGTGCCACGTTAACTTCCATGTCAAGATCCATGTCAACACAAGAGATTCACAAGGTCATCAAGGCATCGAAAATTTTGACGAAAAGGATCAAAGGAAGTAGTTGAGATAACTAACTCACTAACACCTATGTTACATCGATTGTCGATGAAAATTACATGCAACTGTATTAATCCATATAAGGTTTCAAATCGTCGATGGACAATAGCTCGTCGGCATCGGTAAACCAAGACCAAAGATCACAATTTTTCAATGCATGAACAAATCCGTCGATAACCGATTATCGTAATGATGAGTCTATGATCTAGATTGTCTATTTTCCTCCTTGCACTAATTTGAACCATTCAAAGTACAAAAATATATCTCTAAACATCGAGGTTTTAAACTCGGTTAGAATTACACTGATGTCAATGCCACATCGATGATCGTCTGAGAACATGCTTGTTACATAAATCTTAAGGCACATTGTATGTGTCGATGGATGGTAGCATGTAAACATCGACAAACACCAACCCATGATCGCTTAATGAAACACATGAACGAAATTTCCGATGGCCAATTTAGTCAGGTCAAGCTATGATATTAACCATTAACTCTACCCTGCATTTGATATAGACTATCCATGTTCTTCAATAAGGATTTTTAAATTCCTTGTGTTTTAAGGAAAAATGACCTCACTTACTATGTGTTATTCCACAAGTTCAACCTATCCGAGTAGGCCACGTCAGCTGAGGGAGACTCTCAACTTCATGTTGCACGATGTGTATTCCCATGTCAACATTTTGAAAAAATCTCCTAAGGAAAGGGTCACACAACCAAAGTTTCAAACATCCACCTTCATCAGGGTCAGGGATTAAACATTGTAACAAGTCGTTTGAACCATAAGAAAAAACATATCCCCGATCCTCAATTTTAGCAATCATTGTGCGCCAACCTGCCATTGTTCAAGATCACCGATAAAATAACTTAATGTTCTCTTGAGTTGCCTATTAACATAAAACATTAAATCCAAGAGCATGGTGTTGATGACGAATTTAATTCCCAACAATCTACATGGAATATGTTGTACCCGACAATGGTGAATTCAGATGGGACTGGTAGAAACAAGTTATTCAAATCAAATTTTTATCTTTTATCTTATCTTTATTTTCATAGAGCATTAGAGATATTCATGCAAAAAGTGTAATACCCCTAGGCCGAACCCAATTGTAAATGTAAATGCAAATGTACTTAAACTGGTGAGTTGTTTGATATCATTTTTCTATGCACCTTCAATGGCATAGTCTGCACATGTACCGCGCACTAAAATGATGAAGTGTGCACATTCCAGGATACCGCGCGCAACAAACTTAAGTGCACACGATTTTGAGGCCAGTGAGCCTTTGTGTATATGTTGTGTTTTATAGGCTGTTGAGCCAATTATTATAAGCTAGGAGGCTTATGTGTTGAATTAGGTTGGAGAGTGATCCAGGTGGATATCAGGGGCCACCCACCTTTTCCAAATGGCTCAAAACAGTTTTCTGGCCATTTTGACAATTTACTATTTTTAGCAGGTTTTCACTTCCGGGGCCATTTTGAGGGCCTAAATGAAGTTTTTTCGATATATAGGTTCTCAATGATATCCTAAGGAATGATTGAGCCCCCAAAATGAATCTCCTCGACGATACCTTTCCAACGAGCTATCACACGCCTAAAACAGAGATCGTATGCAAAAGTTACGACCCTGGGAAGTTGATGCACCAACTTACCCAAACGGGGCCCACATACCTTTTGGCGCTTCATCTCCTAGGGTTAGGTTTTTGGATGTCTAGGACTTTTGGCATTCCCAATTATTTTAAAAAGGCCTCCAGAGCCTCATTGTAACCATCTTCTTGCGAATGCGAGTAGCCGTCACATCTCTTCTCAGAGATAAACTACCACCATTCTAGCGAGTCTTTCACTCTGTATTTTTACAGTCTCTGTACATTTATTTGATTAATAGAAATCGTGTATTACTATATATCTGTGTTTATGGTTGCATCTATGATACATTTCTGTTATATTATTGAATATCTGCAATATCTCTGTGCATTTCTTTATTATATCTTCGCTCTCATTTCGTGCCAAAAATAATCCGGATCAGTGGTATGAGAGCAGGCTGCTCTTGTTCATTTTTTTCAGTGCATGTCCCCGACGAGGTCCGAGTATAGTAAGTTGGGTCTTGAGCTTGTCTCTCTTGAGGAAAATCTCTCTCGCACACCCAAGAAACCCTCAATGGCGGAAGAAAAGAAAAACGATGGAGCAGACGAT